>BQKN01000104.1:772586-795878 GCA_022839385.1 Asparagus kiusianus | reverse complement strand
CGTCGTTTTGTCCGTTGTCCGGTTCTGGCTCTGTCCGTGATTCGGTTATGGATCTGGACTTTGATTTGGTAGTCTGGATCCTGATTTGGCAGTAAATCTGATTCCTGATTAGGCAGTAAATCCACTTCTGAGTTCGAGTCCGAAACTGATCTTGATTCGATCGTGATTCGTCCGAGTCCGCTCTTGGTTAGATGACTCGTTGATTCTTCAACCCGTTGGCTTGATTCCGTACGCAAGTGGATTCATTCCGTTGTTTGCGTGTGGTTCGTCAGCTTCGTAGCCTCGTTAGTCCGCTTCGTCGCGTATCGTTTGGCTTCGGTGTCATCGGGCTAACGGTCGTGTTTGGATACGTCGCCCGATGGTCTGTTTGTCGATCGGCGTCATCGAGCTGTGTTAAGGGACCTATAGGCAGTTTTATACGCCTACAGGAAGTAGATATGCATTTGTTCTTGTTGATGATTTTTCTAGATTTACATGGGTAATTTTTCTTAAAAATAAAAATGATGCTTTTAATGAATTTTCTATATTTTGCAAAAGATTTCAAAATCAAAAATCTACTTCTATTATCTCTATTCGTAGTGATCATGGAGGTGAATTTGAAAATGAATTATTTGCAAATTATTGTGACAAACATGGTATATCACATACTTTTTCTTTTCCTCGTGCTGCTCCACAAAACGGAGTTGTTGAAAGGAAAAATAGAACTTTACAAGAATGTGCTAGAACCATATTATGTGATAGTAATTTAACTAAATATTTTTGGGCAGAAGCTGTATCAACAGCTTGTTATGTTTTAAATAGAGTTTTATTAAGACCTATTTTAAAGAAAACCTCTTATGAATTATTTTATAACAAAATTCCTAAAGTATCTTACTTTAAAGTTTTTGGTTGCAAATGTTTTATCTTAAACACAAAGGATAACTTAGATAAATTTGATTCTAAATCTGATGAAGGAATTTTTGTTGGATATTCTAATCATAGTAAAGCATATAGAATATATAACAAAAGAACACTAATTATTGAAGAATCTTTACATGTTTCTTTTGATGAAAATTTTTCAAAAACACATATTATACTAAATAATGATGATGATATAATTGATACTATACATGATACTCCTATGATAGATATTACAAAAAATGATAATCTACAAAATGATTTACCTAAAGATTTTATAGAAGTTAAAAATCATCCACATGATTTAGTTATAGGAAATATTTCTGACAAAGTAACTACTAGATCACATTTTAATTTAATTGCTCATAATGCTTTTATCTCAACTATTGAACCTAAAAATATAAAAGAAGCACTTCTTGATGATTCATGGATAATTGCTATGCAAGATGAACTTAATCAATTTACTAGAAACAATGTTTGGGATCTTATACCTAAACCTCTAAATAAATCTATTATTGGAACAAAATGGATTTTTAGAAACAAATTAGATGAATTTGGTCAAGTTGTTAGAAACAAAGCTAGATTAGTTACTCAAGGTTATAATCAAGAAGAAGGGATTGATTTTGATGAAACTTATGCACCTGTTACACGATTAGAATCAATTAGAATTTTACTTGCATTTGCATGTTTTATGAATTTTAAATTATTTCAAATGGATGTTAAAAGTGCCTTTCTAAATGGTTTTATTAAAGAAGAAGTTTTTGTAGAACAACCTCCAGGTTTTGAACATGAAAGTTTTCCAAATCATGTTTTTAAACTTAAGAAAGCATTATATGGTCTTAAACAAGCACCTCGTGCTTGGTATGATAGATTAAAGAAGTTTCTTTTAACTTCAGGTTTTAAAATTGGAAAAGTTGATTCAACTTTATTTATTAAGAAAATAAACAAAGATATATTACTAATTCAAATTTATGTAGATGATATTATTTTTGGTTCTACTAACAACAATCTTTGTCAAGAATTTGCTAAGACTATGCAGGATGAATTTGAAATGAGTCACATGGGTGAACTAAATTTCTTCCTTGGACTTCAAATTAAACAATTAAAAGAAGGAATATTCATCAATCAAAGCAAGTATGCAAAAGATTTACTCAAACGATTTGGATTGGAAAATTCATCAAGCAAACCAACACCAATGAGCACTATTACATCACTTGACAAAGATGAGAATGGTAAGAATGTTGATCAAAAGCTCTATCGATGTATGATTGGATCACTTCTTTACATTACTGCAAGTAGACCTGATATAATGTTTAGTGTATGTTTATGTGCAAGATTTCAATCTAATCCTAAAGAATCTCATCTTAAAGCAGTAAAAAGAATTTTTAGATATATTAAAGATACTACAAATTATGGTTTATTTTATCCTAAACATAGTTCTTTTGATTTAATATCATATAGTGATGCTGATTTTACCGGATGTAAATCTGATAGAAAAAGTACAAGTGGAACATGTCATTTCTTAGGACATCACTTGTATCTTGGTTTAGTAAAAAATAAAATTCAGTGTCTTTATCAATAACTGAAGCTGAATATATTGCTGCAAGTCTTGCATGTGCACAAATATTATGGATGAAACAAACTTTAACTGATTATGGCATAAATTGTCCCATATCATCTATTATGTGTGACAATTCTAGTGTAATTAATTTATCTAAAAATCCCATTCAACACTCACGTACAAAACACATTGATATTAGACATCATTTTTTACGTGATCATGTGCTTAAAGGTGACATTTCATTAGAATTTATACCTACAGATAAACAAATTGCAGATATATTAACAAAACCCCTAAAAGAAGAAATTTATGTTAAATTAAGAAGGGAACTAGGTATATGTTCATTTGAAGATTTAAATTGAGTTTTAGAACAATCAAATAAACATTTATACTATAATTAGTCGACTAATTTGACTTATAGTCGACTACATGCACAAGCAGTACAAAGAATTTTTCCTGAAACTTACAGTGTAGTCGACTACTTAACTTTATAGTCGACTACTCAATGTTAAAATCTTAAAAATCAACTTTCTGTTATTTACAATGTAGTCGACTACAATACAGATTAGTCAACTACTCTGAGTTAAAATCTGAAACTTATCTTTCTATCGATCTCAGTATAGTCGACTACTCTTACTATTAGTCGACTACTGATCCTGTATTTTTAGTGTTACAGTTTTTTAAAGCTTATTGGTTTTCTAAACCAAAAACCCAAGACCCATACCCGTTTCACTTAAGTAAAATCAATCTCAACCATTCATTTTTAACTTCATCAATCCTAACCATACATCTAAGATCAAATCTCAACCATACATTTAATTTACTATCAAATCTCAACCATACATAATGTTTTATTCTTAAAAGAGAAAGTTTAAACCTAAAACTACTTTCTAACTTCTCCCAAAACCGAAACCCCATCTTCCTCTTCAGTTTCACCGATTCCAGGTTAGGGCTTTTCTTATTTCTCAATTTTTCTTCATCAATTTCTTCAAATTGTTCATTTCTGTCAAGTACTCAGGCTCTGTAGTCGACTAATTCAGCTTTTAGTCGACTAATCTAGGGTTTTCTACAGTTTTTGAGGTATTATTCTAATCTTGATCTTTACATCTTTAGCAATTTATCTATCTAATCATGTCTAGATCTAAGAAAGCTAAGCAAACCCATACCTCTGTCAATGATGAAATCATCATATATTTAAAAAGTCCTGATTTATTAGAAGAATTTAACAAATTATTAACTTTTGAAGTTCTTCCAGGACGCTTTGTGAAGTTTGATGATTTCATTCCCTGGAATTTTAGTTCATATTTTGAAAATGTGGGATTGCTTGAGTTATATTCTGCTGAAAATAGGAAACCCACTTATCCATTTCTTGTGCAACTGTTCTATACAAATATAGAACGTGTGGGAACTATTGGTGGTTCTGAAAAACTAAAAACTCTTGTTAAAGGAATGAAAATTGACTTAACTACAAAGTCAATTGGTAAAATTTTCAATATTCCTTATCAAGGAGTTTCTCTTAGATCTGTTAGGATGAATGATTCAGATCTTTTGTCAAATCATATATTTCTTCCTGGATATGGAAAACCATTAAACAACTCAAACAAACTTCGTCCAATTCCTAGGTTCATTGCTCGTATCCTAGCCTATAACTTGTTTCCAAAAACTAGAAGTTTTCATTTTATTTCCCTAGATTTAGCAAAAGCTTTATATGCTATAATGGGAAATATACAAGTTAATTGGGCTGAAGTCTACTTTGACAATCTCTTAACTATTCCAAGAGGATTTCTACCATATGGTGCATTCCTAACTAAAATCTTTGACAAATTCCATGTAGATCTCCAATCTGAAAATTCTGTTGTCTGTTCTATTGAATTTTTTGACTCCAATGCCCTAACTAGGATGAAATTGACAAACTTTGAAATTCAAGAACAAAATCCTCCTCAAAATGAACCTGAACATCATCAAGAAGATATTCCACAATCTTCAACACAAGCAGGAGCCTCCTCAAGTCAACCACCACCATTTCCTACAGAACCCTCTTGCTTTTCAGACGTGCAATACAACACTTTAAGTGCACGTATCCTAGAACTTGAAACTGGTCAAAGAGCTCTCTATGCACAAAATTCTTACATCATTAGTAATCAAGAAGACTTAATCAAGAAGTTTGAAGACTTGGACACGAAGCTCAATTCATATTTTCAAGGACAGCAACCTCCTCCAGCACCTTAAGATATTTTAATAATATATGTCAAAACAATTATGTTATTATGTTTAAGTTTCAAAAACTATGTGGTTGTGTTTTGTTAGAACTTATGTAATATGTTTCTTATGTTGCTACTATGTCACTTATATTAGTTGTGTGTTTTTATTATTGATGATAATGTTTGGTTAGATAATGCATGTGCTATATATCTTAAACAGATCATGGTGATGAACATTGTGGAACTTTTGATCTTTATGGCAAGTCTTTGCCTACCTATTTGGATGAGTGAAGTTATGGATTATGTTCATAACCTAGATGATTTGTTTGAAGTTTTAGCTCATGTAGAAGAAATAATGTTATGTTTAGCTTCCTCTTTTTGCTGATAACAAAGGGGGAGAAATAGTTATGTTACATATTTATGTTATGTTTTTATGATATGCACTGCTATAGACTTATATTGCATATATGCAAGGGGAGTAAGTATTATATGCAGGGGGAGTATTTCATTATATTTTTTTTAAATACATACCTTGGCATAAATTATTTGTTATCATCAAAAAGGGGGAGAATGTTGAATATCATATCTCCATGATAATGTTTTGATGATAACAATTTATAAAATGTGTGTGCACTAACTCTTATATGCAGATTTCAATATCAGAATATGTGGAAAGTGCAAGTTGATTTCAAGGCATTTTTAAAGTGAAGAAAATAAAGAACAAAAGAGTTAATGTATTTTACATTTTCTTTACTTAGAATAATTGTACAAGCCTTGATCACACACATGCACACACACAATTTTAGAACACACTAACACAGGCTTAGTGTGTTGGTTAACTATAGAAATCCCCTATGTTAACCATTAGAATAATAGTTAAAACTTGATTATAAAAACTCTTTATAGCTGAATTTTTACTCTTAATAGTCGACTAATTAGAATAGTAGTCGACTACTCTTGTATTAAACTCAAATACATGTTTCTGTCAATTTACAGTATAGTCGACTAATTCTGATTATAGTCGACTACTCAAGTGTTTGACAGAAACATAAGTTTCTGATATTTTACAGTATAGTCGACTAATGTTAACAGTAGTCGACTACTGAACTCAAATTTCAATTTATAAGTTTCTGTCAAAATACAGTATAGTCGACTAATGAGCATTATAGTCGACTACTGAGAAAATTTTCCGAAAATACAGAGTCTGTTTGAACTCAGTGTAGTCGACTAATGTCAACTATAGTCGACTACAGACACAGTTTTTCCAGTTTTCAAAGTTTGAATATCTGACAGTTTATAGCCGTTTTTAAACGTTTTTAAAGTTTAAAAAATTGTCTTTTTAAGGGCTATAAATAGGTTATTTGTTCAGAAAAATTGTAGAGACTAACATACCCATAAGCTTTGATCTTTGAGCAATTTTTCAAGTCAAAAATATTCAGATTTTGTGAAAAAGAGAAGTTTCTGAAATTGCCTCTAAACATTGATCAAATATATATCATTTAGGCAATTTACAGAGGTCAAAAGAATCCTAAGCCACTGCTGCACTTCACTACACATTCAAGGCTTATAGGATCAATTGTGTTCTTACTTCAACAAAGTTTTCTCTCGGGTGTGAGAGGGTTGATCTCTTGGTTTAGAGATTGGGTGGCAATTGGCATGGTCTTGTCAATTGGTGTTGCAATTTGCATGGTCTTGTAAATTGGTCAGGTTTGCGTTTGATTTTGTAAGTTTATTCAAAATCATAGTGGAAACTCTCAAGCGGGATTTGCTTGGGGACTGGATGTACACCGGATTGGTGGAACCAATATAAAATCCTTGTTTGTGATTGTGATTTTCTGAGTTTGCCATTTTTTCTTTACAATTTATAATATACTTTGCATTAATTTTAAAAGAACACTATTCACCCCACCTCTAGTGTTCAAGTGTATCTATTTCAGATCCTACACAAATATCAAATTCAAAATCAGCAAAGGGTTCATCAACGAACACAACAGAACCAAGGCAAGTGAGGAGCAAAATTCCTTTTTGAGGAAATTAATTAATTAGTTTAATTAGAAGTATATTATGTTAGTTTTAGGGGTGTAGACCCAAACCTTGGAACAAGCTGAAAATTTTCTAAGTCTGAAAAACAGGCGAACTCAGCATGCACGTGAACCTGCAGTACAAGCAAGCATTGGAGGTTCAGGCGAACTCCAAGTGCAGGCGAGCTCCAAGTGCAGGCGAGCTCCGAGTTCAGGTGAACTCCAAGTTCAGGCGAAACTCGATCAGTTCAGGAAAACATAAGTCAGGCAAACTTGTGAGTTCATGCGAACTTGACAAGTCAGACGAGCTTCGAGTGTTCAGACGAACCAGCTTGTCAGACGAACTCGTAGAAAAAGACAGATTCTCGGATCTACTTTTGACCTAGGGTTTTACTATAAATAGGGAACCATGGCTACCACTTTGAGTTGAGATTTTCCCGAGCGCTTGTAGTGAATTTTTGGCAGTGATATTTCAGAGAAAAATCTCGCGCTTTCCTGTAGCGATTCTACAGTAGCGATTTTTGATAGAGAGATCTCAAGGAGTTTGAGATCATCTTCTTTGCAAGCTTTGTAATCTTCTTTAATATTCAAAGGAAGTTTTTCATGTGGCTCCCGAGGACGTAGGCAAGTTGCTGAACCTCGTTAAAATTTTAGTGTTCTCTCTTCTATTTTTTTTATAAAGTTTTTTTTTATTTGCTGTGATTTCTTCTTACCTTCTTTTGACACAAGATCCGGAGGGCACGTTCCGCGAGAGGGTTCATTTGACACATTATCGATAGAACGAATCCCCAACAACTGGTATCAGAGCTTCGTTCGAATTAGATATGTGTGAGAGCTATGACAAAAGAAAGCAAATCAAAGATTGAGAAGTTTGACGAATCAGACTTTGCTTACTGGAAGTCACAGGTAGAGGATTATCTATAGCAGAATGATCTTTATCATCTGTTGATGGGGAAAGCAAAAGGAAAGAAGAAGGATGAGACCGACAAGGACTTGGAAATATTGGATCGAGTGGATCTAGGGCAGTTTCGATTATCGGTCGTAAAAATAATCACCCATAATATATTGAAGGAGAAGACGATGGTGGAGCTTATGGAAGCGCTCGCAAAGATGTACGAGCAATCGTCGGCTGCAAACAAGATGCATCTCGTCAAAATGCTCTTCAGCCTCAAGATGGCAGAATGATGTTCCTTCATGATGTATCTCAACAAGTTCAACACGATTGTTGATCAACTCATCTCAGTCAACATCACATTTGATGACGAAGTACAGTCCCTATTGATACTATCGCAACTCGACGGGGAAAGAGAAGTTGAAGCTGAGCGAGGTTATTAGCATGATTCTATCCGATGAGGTTAGAAGAAAATCATCTGAATCAGAGGGTTCAGGTTCAGCCCTAAGTCTCGGACATAGAGGCCGAATCCGAAATAAGGGTATTCAGAAAAGGAATCGATCAAAGTCGAAGAAGAAGAGGTCAAACTCGAAGGTGAGGCCTATCAGAGAGAAGTGTTGGAACTATAGCTAGTAGGGCCATATGTCTTCAGTCTGTAAAGCACCAAAGAAGGATACGAATGAGCAGGAGGCTCATATCGTGTAAGATACCTTGATCCTTGCTATGGATAGTGATTCTGATTCATAGGTTATTGATCCGAGAGCCTCATTCCACGCTACTACTAATAGGAAGCTTCTTCAGAACTATGTAGTAAGAGACTTTAGGAAAGTATACTTGGGGGATAACGAGCTTTATAGTATTGTTGGAAGAGGTGACATGAAAATACAGATGAAGGGCTCCAAGTAGAACTAAAGAATGTCAGACATGTACCGAAGCTGAAGAAAAATCTTATTTCGGTTGGCTAGCTTAGAGCAGAAGGCTATGTTACAACATTTACTGGGGATTCATGGAAAATCTCCAACGGTACTATGATGGTTGCCTGTGGCAATAAGACCGGAATACTCTACCTAACTTCACATATGAGTGACACTCTCGCAATTGCAGCGGGCAAGGAGTGTATAGATCTATGGCACAATAGGTTGGGACACATGAGTGAGAAGGGTTTGAAGATCCTACACTCTCAAAGAAAGCTAACCGGTATCGATTCAGTTAAAGTTGGTGTTTGTGAAGATTGCATCTATGGGAAGCAGAAGAGGGTCAGCTTTCAGAAGAGTGAAAGATCACCTAAAACTCACAAGCTAGAGCTTGTTCATACATATTTATGGGGTCTAGCTAGCGTGTCTTCTATTGGTGGTTCGGCATACTATGTCACCTTTATCGACGATCACTCAAGAAAGGTATGGGTACACTTCATGAAGCATAAGTCAGAGGTGTTTGAAATCTTCAAGAAGTGGAAAATCATAGTGGAGAACGAGACAGATCTGAAAGTGAAGTGTCTGAGATCAGACAATAATGGAGAATACGAGTAGGAGGAGTTCAAGAAGTTCTGTGCTCTGAATGAGATTCGTTTAGAGAAGTCTGCTCCAGAAACATCGCAACAGAATGGCGTTGTAGAGAGAATGAACAGAACGTTGATAGAGTATGCGAGGAGCATGTGTCTACATGAAGGTCTGCTAAAAACATTTTGGGCGGGCGTGGTGCATACAACAACTTACTTAATTAATCATGGGCCATCAGTTTTATTAGACTTTAGGATTCTAGAAGAGGTTTGGAGTGGCAAGAAGGTTAATCTTTCACACTTGAGAGTCTTTAGTTGCGTGACTTATGTTCATATTAGTGACCATGTCAGAGATAAGCTAGAAAGTAAGTCACAGAAGTGTACATTCATTGGATATAACATTGATGAGTTCGGATATCGTCTTTGGGATGAGAAGAACAGGAAAATCATCAGGAACCGAGACATCATATTCAATGAAGAGGTAATGTACAAGGATAGGGACAATGCAAAGGATAACCAAAACAGTGGGAGCAGCACTAAGGATGCAGGTGTATCCGAGTATATGGATTTGGAGGAACTTCTAGATGGGGGAGACAATGTCAGTTCTGACTGAAGAACGGAGGAGATTCCAGGTACAGAGACGACTATCCAGAGCGAGGAGTTTAGAAGGTCATCCAGGATACCCAAACCAAATCTCAGATATCTCTCATCACTAGATTATTTACTTTTGACAGATAGCAGAGAAACGGAGTGCTATGAGGAGGTTATGCAAGTGAGTGAATCTCAGCAATGGGAGCATGTGATGAAAGAAGAGATGGATTCTCTCAACTCGAATGAGATATGAGAGTTAGCCCAGCTACCTGCATAGAAGAAAGCCTTACATAACAAGCGGGTTTACCAGGTCAAGCAGGAGAGTGATGGAATCAAGAGATACAAGGCCAAATTAGTTGTGAAAGGATTCCAATAATAGCAAGGAGTGGATTATACAGAGATATTTTCTCCCGTTGTGAAGCTTACAACCATCAGAGTGGTATTAAGCTTAGTAGCTACTGAAAATCTCTACCTTGAGCAGTTGGATATGAAGACTGTCTTTTTTCATGGTGACTTGGATGAAAAAATCTACATGAAGTAACCTGTTGGCTTCATTGAGGAAGGTAAAGAAGAGATGGTGTGCAGGCTCAAGAAGAGCTTGTATGGTTAGAAACAGACTCCAAGACAGTGGTATAAGAAGTTTGATAACTTCATGTAAAGCAATGACTATGAAAGATGCAATTCAGATTATTGCTACTAGTTCAAGAGGTTCGAGTCCAGGTATATCGTATTATTACTTTATGTAGATGACATGTTAGTTACAAGACCGTGTTTACAGGAGATAAACAAGTTAAAGAAGCATTTAGCAAAGGAGTTGCTATGAAAGATCTGGGTGCAGCGAAGCAGATTCTTAGAATGCAAATCAGTCGGGATGTGGCTGAATGGACTTTAAAGTTGAGTCAGACTGAACACATTGAGAATGTACTTCAGAGATTCAACATGCACAATGCTAAGACCATTAGCATGCCTCTTGGAAGTCAATTCAGGTTATCTGATGAACAATCGCCTAAGACGGATGCAGAGGAGAAGCACATAAGAAGAGTGCCATATTCATCGGCCATTGGTAGTCTCATGTATGCAATGGTTTGCATGATGCTAAATATTGCCCTTGCAATGGGAGTTGTGAGAAGATTTGCAAGCAATCCAGGGAAGAAATATTGGGTGGCTGTGAAATGGATTTTGCACTACTTAAGGGGGACTACGTATATGCCATTGTGTTTTGGGAGAAAGGAGTTGGTACTATAAGGATACATGAATGCAGATTTTGCTGGTGATCATGATACGAGATGAAGCACCACGTGGTATGTTTATACCTTAGGGTCGACAGCAGTGAGCTGGGTTTCAAGTCTACAGAAGATATTGACATTGTTCACGACTAAGGCAGAGTATGTCGAAGTAATTGAAACTAGCAAGAAGATGATTTGGTTAACCGGATGTCTGAAAGAGTTGGATCTAAAATGGGGGAACAAAGTTCTTTATTGTGATAGCCAGAGTGCTATACACCTTGCCAAGAATCCAGTATATCGTGCCAGAACGAAGCACATCGACGTGCGTTATCATTTTATACGCTCGCTGATAAAGGACAGGAAGTTACTATTGGAGAAGATTTTGGGGAGCCAAAATACTACAGATACGTTGACTAAGACAGTGACTTTTCAGAAACTAGAGTTGTGCGTAACTTCAGTTGGCCTTCAAACAAAGGAGATGAGGGCGGAGCCACATTATGAGAAAGATATTGATTGAAAAGATTCTTCGGGTAGGAGAAGATGCTTACTAAGTTAAAGAGAGCTTACTGATGGCGGTTTGGTCTACAAGTGAGAGATTATTCGTTTTGGGGGTGTAGACCCAAACCTTGGAACAAGCTGAAAGTCTAGAAAACATGCAAACTCAGTATGCATACGAACCTGTAGTTCAGGTGAGCTTTGGAGGTTCAGGAGAACTCCAAGTGTAGGTAAGCTCTAAGTGCAGGCGAGCTCCGAGTTCAGGCGAATTCCAAGTTCAGGCGAAGCTCGATCAGTTCAGACGAACATAAGTCAGGCGAGCTTGTGAGTTCAGGCGAACTTCACAAGTCAGGTGAGCTTCGAGTGTTCAGGCGAACCAACTTGTCAAGAGAACTCGCAGAAAAAAAAACAGATTCTCAGATCTGCCTTTGACCTAGGGTTTCCTCTATAAATAGGGAACCCTGGCCGCCACTTTGAGTTGAGATTTTCTCGAGCGCTTGTAGTGAATTTTTGGCAGCGCTTTCTCCAGCGATTCCTGAGCAGCAATTTTTCAGAGAAAAATCTCGAGCGTTCCTGTGGCGATTCTACAGTAGCGATTTTTTGATAGAGAGATCTCAAGGAGTTTGAGATCATCTTCTTTGTAAGGTTTGTAATCTTCTTTAATATTTAAAGAAAGTTTTTGGTGTGGCTCCCAAGGACGTAGGCAAGTTGTCTAACCTCGTTAAAATTTTGGTGTTCTCTTTTCTATTTTTCTTTGTAAAGTTTTCTTTTATTTGATGTGATTTTTTTTTTGCCTTCTTTTGACACAAAATTCGGAGGACATGTTTCGTGAGAGAGTTCATTTGACACGTTATCGATAGGACAAATCCCCAACATATTAGGCATTAGTAGATTGATAAAATCTCTCCCTCTCTGTAGTCTCCCCGTATACTATCTCTAACAGAAACATTAAGGACATATGTAAGTCCCAATGTGAAAGAATATTGGAATAAATTAACAGGTTATACGTATGGGTAAATTGCACTTAAATAACCCAAAGTATGTTAGTTTTTCACTTGTATGACCACTTGTAAAACATATCATGTAAATGACCCGAAGTTTTTTTTTCCTTTAAAGAGAGTCACGCTATTAATATTTTAGATGGAAAGACCAAAATACCCCCTTTATTTTTCTAACCCGTCCTCATTAAAAACTCTTATCAATTGGTTAAAAAACTCAATTCTTACACCTTCTCAAAATAATTATGCTGTAGAGAGGGGAAAGCGAATTACAATCTGAAATCGAAGTAGGAGAAAGGGAGATCTTACCATTCGGTTGTACTTTGGGCTAGGGTTTCATTTTCTTTAAGGTAAAGTTGTTTTCATTTTTATTGCATATTAAGACCAAGTCTTACCACTTTCTCATCAACCCTCCTAACGCTTGACATGGAGCTTGAAGAGCCTACTTGAGCTTGGCTTCATGTTTCGATGCATTTAAAAGAGAGACAATATGAAAATGTTAGATCTACTCATCTATACAAATGAGAGAACCCAAGATTCACTATTTACGCTACAGTAAATGTTACAATAGCATTTACTGTAGCATTATTACTGTTGTAAACATAAAACTGGACACTGTAGTTCTTTTTTGAAAAACCACTACCGTAGCACACATGAATACTGTAGCAGAACGGGATACTCTAGCAATTCAAAAAATAAAAAATAGTTGTAGCAGTTAAAAGCGGAATTATTGTAGCGGGAAAAAATATATCGTGTTTTGCACGATGTTTACATTAGTTTAGGAGAAAGACGAAGAATATAATGGAATGCTAGTTGGATATAAATTAGTAACTAATAAGGGGTAATAAATGACCTCATAATGTCACATGATAGCTCACACATGGGAATATTCTCATCATCTTCTAACAAGAGAGTACAGGTTTAGACTTTGTCATTAATATGAAACTTTTGTAAACTTTGATTCGTTTAAGTGATAAAAATTACAAGTGAGGTCATATAAGTGAAACACAGGAAAACTTTCGGTCATTTAAGCGCAGTTTACCCTGTACATATTTGAAAGTAAATCTGCAAATAAGGTAGATATTAGGGGCCAGTAAGTAAAAACCCAAGAAATAATTTAAATAGGGAAGAAATTTTCTAAATAAACTTATTCATATTTTTTTTAAATCAGCGCGCTTGAGTTTTTTTACAAAAATTGACTCACTTTCTCGTCATGTTAGTATCGTGACCAGAAAGTTGGTTGATTTTTTTAATCCGACTCTTAAATAGTGGGGGTTGACAACCCCGACTATTTAGAAGGTTATAAAATCACAATTACAATCCTAAATCCTAACATTTTATGCTCTAAATAGTCGGATTGACAACCGCGATTATTTAAGAATCGGATTAAAAACATCGATCCACTTTCTCACCACGATACTGACATGACGAAAAAGTGAATCAGATATTTGTAAACAAAACTCAAAAGGGTCGATTAAAAAAGTATGAATAAGTTTATTTAGAAAATTTATTTCTTTAAATAGGTGAAGACTACCAAAACCTGCGAACTCGTGAACAAACCCTATCCCCAAATCCAAACTCCAATTAAAAAGTCTGATCTTTTTTCAACATAATCGAGAGTCGCCGCTGAATCTTCCAAGATTGATGGCGGGATTCGCCGCCGATCCTTCTTTCTCCAGATCTACAGGTACATGTCTCTCAATTTCATAAAAATTCGATCTTGTCTAGTGATCTGGGGAATTGGATGATTGGATTAGTAAACATGAACACATTTTCGATGTTTTCTGCGGGAATTCACTGGGATCTCAGAGAAAAACGAAGTTTTGATGACCAAAAAAAATCTATAACTTCTCTGTTAATTAAATAAAAAATTTACAATTTTGCAATTTTAGAGATCGAGGGTTTAATTAGACCATCTTTTAATTTTTCAGGTGTTTCGTGCTGAAAACTGAGAGAAATCATGGAGCTTTAGTAAAGAAAGCTTTGGCGTTCATTTGTTATATCTGCGCGGAGTGCAGATAATTTTGCTAATTTTCTCTGCGCAGAGTCAGTAGCTTAAAAGCTTAGAAGATATAATAAGAAATTTTGGGTAAATTTTCACAATGGAGTCACTGTGGAAGCTCACTTATTTGCTCGAACCTGCGTCCTTAACTCTAATTGCAACTGCAATCTTTGTAACCTTTGTTTCCGCCTCCCGGTCCCTACACCATGGTAAAGAAATGGAAAGAAACCTAGATTTTTCAGAATCTTCAATCACTTTAGACCGTTCCCAAGCCCTAATGATCCCCCTTGCAAGTTCTTGCAGCCTATTACTCATGTTTTACCTCTTCTCTTCTGTTTCGCACCTCATCACTGCCTTCACTGCCATTGCCTCGGGCTCTGCACTCTTCTTTTGCCTTGCCCCTTATGTTACCTACCTCAAAACCCAGTTCAATTTGATGGACCCGTTTGTATCTCGGTGCTGTTCTAAGTCATTCACGCGAACCCAAGGAGTTCTGGTTTTGTTTTGCATTGGGGTTGTTGCTGCTTGGCTTGTTTCGGGGCATTGGGTATTGAACAATGTGCTGGGGATTTCTATATGTATAGCTTTTGTTAGTCATGTTAGGCTGCCCAACATTAAGATTTGTGCACTGCTTCTTGTTTGCCTGTTTGTGTATGATATCTTCTGGGTCTTCTTTTCGGAGAGGTTCTTTGGGGCCAATGTTATGGTTTCGGTTGCGACACAGAAAGCTTCTAATCCGGTCCATACGGTTGCAAATAGTTTGAGCTTACCTGGGTTGCAGTTGATTACAAAGAAGTTGGATATGCCTGTTAAGCTTGTGTTCCCGAGAAATTTGTTGGGTGGGATTGTTCCTGGGAGTAATGCTGTGGATGGTCTGATGCTGGGCCTTGGAGATATGGTATGATCTTCTAGTCGATATCAGTTATGGTATTTTTATTGTACTATTAAGTGTTTCTTTCTTGGTTATTTGTAAAATGAAAATGCTATGGTTTTCAAATTAATGCATCAACAATGATATATCTGGCACTATTTATTTATCTATATCTAAAGAAGATGAGGCTGTCCTTGCCCTGGGCACTATCATAATCTTGTCTGTTATACATATCCTGACTCAGTTGACTGCTTTAAATTGTTGTCATCATATGCTCCCATAATGTTTGTTGTGGTTGATCTTTTTTGATATTGGATATAGTCAAGTTATAATTATATGTAACTAGGGTTATGAAAGGTTAGAAATGTTTGCCTAATCTTGAGTGCAAGCTGACCTTATTCATGACAAACCATAAACTTATTATACACGTGGAAGATTACACTAGATCTGGTGCATACTAAGTCACTATCTCAGTTATATGCTTAACAATAAATATGCGGTTGATACCCTATAGTATCTCGAGAAATAAGCATAGCTTGATGTAAAGGATGCCCCTGGGTTGATTTTACAGCCACTTTAGGTATCCGAATTAAATCAAATAATGGACTTGAAGTTGGTTAATTTTTGGCCGCTGGCTAGTCGCCTTCTATTAGCCTTTCTAGCCACTTGCTGGGATTTTGTCAGGTTGTCATCCTGTTGGAGCTATTGCCCACATGGGATTGTAAATAATCCTCGGTTGTATTGGGATATTCCAAACAAGAAGACACCTTATCCCATTTCTTTGGGTGATGTGGGTAGAAAGATTTTGACCACATTAAGTTCTTAAATATGAAAGTTATGACACTTATATTGAATTATGATGCATGCTGTTAACGCATATAAGTGGCATCAAATCAATCTAAACTTTGTTATGTAATTGCAAAATTTTATAAATCAAGTCACTCACATGCATTGTAGCACTTGCTGTTGGCATGACAAATAAAAAGTGGATTACTCAAGATTATCAAAATTATGGTGATTTTCTTAAGAGGTGGATCTGATGATGTTAGCAATTGGCGAGGCAAGTTTGGAAGGTCCATTTGCAGGCAACCAACCTGCACTCATCTTATGACCCAATCAAATATAAAATTTGAAACCTCTAGCATTATCATCATTAATTTGGTATGACTAAGTGAAATTCTTAGCAATAGCATAATTTGAAATACATTTGACATGCATATTTCAGGTTTATTGATAACATGCACATATTAATATTTCCTAGTATATAAAGTCATCTCAATAATAGGCATGAATTAAAATTGTAGACATTTTATTGATATCCTATATCTACCTCTTACAAATTCATTGCATATCTCCCACATTTGGAGTTAATGTAAATGGACTTTGACATGCTTCGTGAAATCTCTAAATGAGAATGTGAATATAAAATGGTTGCAAAACTATACACGACCTTGGGTTTTCTTAAAGTGAAATTTTATAAAGGTCTTTCTAGTAGCATAGTCCTAAAATCATCGAGGGGAATGAGGTTAAGCCTAATAAAGTAGAGATCACTGGTAGTGGGAACCCAACCTTTTGATTTATGACTTGTTCCCATAAAAAAGGTTCAATATGCTAGAAATATGATTTATTCCCATAAAAAAGGTTCAATATGCTAGAAACAAGATGGACTAGTGATTCTCATGTGGAGCATTGATTTTCTGAGCTTCACTCCTTTGTAATGTTGGATGCATTTATGACTTGCACCATGTTAGCTTCTCCCTCATTCCTATCGTGACAATGCTCTTATGATGTAACTGGGCAAGATGAGTTATACTAACCTTTTATGGACAGAATATTTGGAAGCTCTGAGGATACTGGAATTTTCAGTAACCACTGAAATTGATTATTTTGCAGGCTATCCCTGGAATGCTTCTAGCTTTGGTTCTCTGTTTTGATCATCGCAAGAACAGAGATATTGGAAGTCCTATGGACACATCTTCAAAAGGATATAAATACATTTGGTATGCACTTTTTGGATATGCAGTTGGACTTGTCTCTGCTTTAGCTGCTGGTATATTGTATCAATCTGCTCAACCTGCTCTTCTTTATCTGGTAAGTTGCATAACTGTTAGATCTAAATATCTGAAAACCCTGTATAGAAATAAAAGCTTTGCTTAGCCCTGTGCAACATTTTAATGCTATAAGAATCAAAATTTTATCTCGAGAATGGTATATCAATTAAAAAAGGGGAGGGGTCTTCAACTTCACCATAGTTGGTATAAATACTTGTTTTCCTCATCAGTCCTGGATTGAGTTTCTGTTTCACATTTTGATAGGAAAGATTGGGATATGACTATCGCAAGACAAAATTTATGTGTTCAATTCCTAATCTTTAGTTTATATAGAAATTCCAAGGCAATATAAATTGGTCCATGGACTGGTAGTTGACATGTACTAAAATTTTATATATATATATATTTTCTTTTTGGGGGGTGGGGGGTACTTATTGCTTGCTTTGTGTAGCTTATTGGTATGCTACAGTGCTAACGAAGATTTAATCAAAAGAATATTGCATGATTAAAAAATTAAATGAAACATCAGATGATGGAATTTATGAACCTTTCCTCTGGCACGTAGCCCATTTGTTACTTTTATGCTATCTTTAGCAAAGTTTATAGCTAATATCTCTGTGATATGAAAGCACAAAAACAAATAAAGGTCTGTCAACAGAAAACTGATGAAGCAGATACCGCCGGAAGTTCAGTTTTGCTCCCAAGTGTATATATATTATTCTAGTATTGTTTTTTAAGGGAAGTTTCATGAACTATTAGGGGTTTTACACAAAAAATAGGATAAACTATTTTTATTAGAGGAAAGTACCACATACTCTCAAATCAGATGAAAAACACCATATACTATCAGAAAATTATAGGATTGTTTTATGATAGTACTTGCAAGAAATCATAGTTCTTTGACAATAATGTAAAGTTCATTGTATGTAATTCATGAGTAGTCTTCCTAGTACAATGTGATATTTTTCTGCTGAATTTGGAGTTTATGTTATATTTTGCTAGTTAAAATATCTTAGGGTATTCTTTCTATGCATATCCCTAACAGCTTATTAAGGTAGTTTTCTGCTATAAATTTACCAGTTTTTCGACTTACTTCAGAGTTACTATTGGGCATTTAATATTCATATGAATCATCATTATCTTAACTGGGTTTTTAGAGCAAGTTTAGTTGCTACTACCGCATCCACCTTTTTCAATCAATAGCAGATTAACATCATTCGGATTATGTGGATGCAGGTGCCTTCTACTTTGGGACCTGTAATCTTCCTCTCATGGCTAAGAAAGGAACTGAATGAGCTTTGGGAAGGTACAGGACCGTCTTCAAACGATAAAGCTCATTCAATGGAGGTTTGAGCTTGAGATTCCATGAAAGTGATAACTACTGCTGGACTATCTTGTACTCTTATATGGTGCCATGAAGGTGTAACATTTCAAGCTTAATGAACTATTTATATACTGCACTATACATTATTTTCCAAAGAGTTGTTTCTGTCTTCATTTAGTCATTCTTCTTGCAATATCGTGTTATTTGAAAATATGAGAGCTCAGAATAGCTTGGAGGAGTCTGTCCCCCCCTCACTTCAGGATAGGAAGAACGTTAGCTAAAATCTAATGCTACTGCTCACCATTCTCATTTCTCATAGCCTGAGTAGTATCAAAAGCAAGAAGTTTACTAGAGAAGCTAACATTATTTGAGTACTTGTTCTTTATCAAGGCAAAGAGCGAGGCAAGCCTTCTTAGATTAAAGTAAAATTTAAGTACAAGCTATGGCATCTAATTCATAAGAACCTAGTACAGAGTAATTAAAACAACGAAGGAAAATGAAGTACACAAAAAAAAAAAATAAAACTACGAAACTCGAGTCTTTGGAAAAATGTCAAGCACTAAATAAACAGGTCACTTGCAAAGTATCTGAAGGTGGATCAGAGGTAAACAATTTTCTCTTCCTCTCTTGCCAAAAAAAAAAAAGGTAACAGTAAAAGCGATATGCAATTGATGTTTACGCAAAATAAGGCCTGATTGATGACAGCAAATGCCTTTTCAAGTTCTAGCATTATACAAACCCATACAAAATAGACAATTATACTAAGGATCTAGGATACTCTTCTGGAAGTTCAACATTATTATCTCCACTAATCTCCTTATTTTTAAGGATCTAGGGGCTTTTGCATATGTACCCCTTAATTGTTCCATATTTGCAAATTTACTCTCTAAATCTCAATATTTGTAAACTTGCCCCCTAATTCTCTCAATAAATTTTTCTACCCCTTCCCCTACCAATTTGAGTTTTTAAACAGAAAATCGTTGCAAATCTATTGGAAATTTGACATTATCTTATTTCAAATGCAACATTATTAAGTTGGAGCAATAGAAACGCCTAATACGCTAGTTTTGAGAGATAATTTTGCAAATATCAAGATTTGACGGGTAATTTTGCAAATGTAGCAGATTTGAGGGGTATGTATGCAAAAAAAACTTTCATTTAGTAAAATGGTTGAAACTGGAATACACTCGTCAGTTACTGGATTTGGATATGAAAGCATGATGCACCCAAGAGAGCATCAACTTAAAATCTTAAACCTAGGGGTAAGCAAATAGTGGGTTCAGTTGACTATTTTTTTTTTCCAACCGAATCGTACTAGACTAGATTCAAACTGAATCAAAGCGAATCGAACCGTATCAAATCGGTTTGCTTCGGTTTGTTCTATTTAGGCTTACACATGTAAAGTTAGAAAATTAATAGCTAAAAAAAGAGTATTTACTCCTACAAACATTTCATTATCTCGTATCCCAAATCGAAGAGAACAGTTGTCAAATCAACGGTCCTACAAACCAAAATCAAACATTTATCAATTAATATATACAAAAATATTACCTTGAGCGAGTAAAATTTTAAGCAATTAGACCGAGAGCGGTCAATTAAGTTATTTTAGTTGTAAATATATCAGAATCGAACCGAACCGAACCCAAATTTTTTCTGAAGCTGAATCGAACCATCAGTTTTGTCGGCGTGCACCGAACCGCACTCACCCCTACTTAAACTTAAACCCATCTCTAATACAATTCTAGAAACGAAAAATGCAGAAATCACTGAGAGCATACAGCGAGGTACTGCGACTCGTGCGCCGCCTCCCGCCGGAGACAAGGCCTTACTACTCCAAATACGCGCGCGAAAACTTCGTGAACTATCGAGAACTCGACGACTCCGCCTCTCTCAGCGAGCTTCTCAATCGAGCCTACGTTCATTCCATCTGGGTCCTCAAAAAGGTGAAGCTTTTACTCCCGAAAAGTTTGAAAAAGATTTGATTTTGAAAAATGGGTTCTGATTGTTTTGGTGGTTGGGTTGCAGTATTCGGTGGATCAGTCGGCGGGTGAGAGGTTGAAGAAGATCTGTTCTGGTTGATGCCCGGTAAGTGCTTGTTGAAATTACTCAGTTGGGTAATAATAAGTTTTTTAGCTAGTTTTGGATGATGAAGGAAGTTCGGTTTGACTATTTGAAGTTTACAAGCATGAGCTTTTATGGTGGGAATGTAAATGACAGTTGAACTGAGCTGGATTTGTTCGAGTTTGAAACTTGGTTGCCTTAAAATGTGTTAGAGAGCTAGAAGAGCTCACCTCTAAAGGCTAGTTGAAACCAAAATCTCTTGTAAACTAACATTGATCCCCATTTAATCTATGTTGGATTAAATAAACCGTAAACTAGTCTCGAGCAAATACGATATTGGCATCATCATTTTGCAAGCTCTTTACAATTGGGAAGATGGGATTGCCTCTAATACCAATTTTGTTAGCGACCTACGTGAACTTCACCACAGTTGTTAGAGGTAGAGAACCCAAATCTTTAATAAACTGATACTGACTCTTCATGTAGTTGAGGTGGGACTAGATGGATCTTAGCATCATGTTTTCACAAAATTAACTGAATTCTTTTATATGGAAATGGACAAACTCGATAGTGTTGACCTTACTTGGTCATTTTTAGAATATTAATTGTGGGATTGGAGTTTTCTTGCTGTTTGCAATCCTGTCACAGCGGCAACAATGTTTATTGAGACCAGTCCATGATTGGGCCATGATACACACTTCTATTGATCCCCATGGATGGGACCTGTGATCCCTTGGTCGTTTTAGAATATTCATTGTATAGACCACTGTTATAAATAGCGGTAAATAGCTCCGCAATAGCGACGTTAATAGCATAAGCGGTTCCTTCCCGCTATAATACGTTGTCACCCAATAACAGTGGCATATTGCGGAATATGCGTTTTTCGCTTACAAAAGCGGTCAATAGCGGACCATATCAGTGATTAGCAGGCAATTGCGGGCAAAATACGTTTTTTTTATCGCTATTTAAAAGCGGTTTGAGATTTATTTTTTTAAGTTAAACCCGATCCGCAACAACTACATCCCACCGCCTCCCTCGCTTTCTGGCGTACTCCGCCGCCTCCCATAGCCTCTGGCACCTCCCTCAGCACTTCCTCTCACCTCCTCTCGCCGTGAGCTCCTCCTAGTGCAGTCCTCTCACCGCTTAGCTCATCTTCTCGAAGATTGACTTCTTCAGTTGTCTTCGGTATTATGTGACGGTTACATGTCTATTTCATGTTTAGGATCTCTTTAAACCATTAAATGCACTTTTAGATTTTCTAAACTTTTTTATAATTTTTTTTAATATTTATACATATCTAAATTAGGTTGTTATTTGACTTTGCGTTTTTTACCGTTATTTTACCGCAATAGCCCCAAATAGCCTTAACGGTGCTTCACCGCTACATGACACTATCCGCTATCGATAACCTTGTTATAGACAAAAAATTTACAATCCTGGAATGGTTTACAGAACTAAGCCATAATCGCCAAGCTTTTGCATCATGGGAAAGTGAAAATTTAAATCCCCTGGAAGTAAAAGTTCATCAACTGAGCCTTTTCTCGTCAAGGTTTGATTGGGATTGCATAAAGGAACTGCGAAAAATTTGACAATGTTTTACTACATCTAAACATCACTTTTCTCATAGTTAGTACCAAGTCATTGGCCGAGAAATTAACAGATGAAGAAAGTGTTTCCATTGTACAAGTAAAAGAATCTAGGAGTTTTCTAGTATTTTTTCTAGAAATTATCTGTACTTTGAAATATATCCCCAAAATATCCTATTTTGAAATTAGTTTCCTAATTTGTTCAAGTAACACCAAATAGGTCTCTGTTAATGTTTAGTCTAGATCTCATGGAATTGGTTGACATTGAGAAACGAGATCTAGTCAAAGCAGATAGGTGCATAATGGAAATAGTAAATGGATGTTAGAGAATTTTAGGAACAAATTTAACTCGGGAGATCTCTTTTGCATAACTTGAAAACCTTGGTGGCCTAGTTTCAAATCATGATACTTTTGGTATCTGTTTCAAAATACATATAATTTTGGAAATGAATATAAAAAAAGACCCCAAGAATCTAATAAATTTAGTCAAGAAGCAGAAATTGTGGCTCTCATAGGATAATTACTGTTAATGGTAGAAGTCGTTAAGCTCAAGGGATGAGAATAGTTATTCTTCAACAACTCACATACGAAACATGTAGGGAAGAAAACGGTTCATAGATCTAAGATTTGCTGTGTGACAACCTGTGATACCCCGACACGGTAATTTTGGCGCCGTACCCGTGTCGGGTGCGGTTTGGGTACGTGTCCGCACCCAAACGGAGGGAACACGGGAGCAACTCATTTCCCACGTGTGAGAGGACTTTTGGAGCTGTTACGTTTTGAGGAAAATGAGTTTAGCTGAGATATGCAAGGAAGAAGAAGACTCCCTCTCTCTTATTTCCTTAGTTTTAAATTTGTTAGTGGAACATGACATCACCATACACATGGGTGCTTGACTAACTGCTTTTGTCTTTTCTTTAAAATTAATGGCAATGCTAAGAATGAGAGACGTGTTCTCATATTTAAATAGGTATGTGTGTGTGTGTGTGTATATATATATATATATATATATATATA
>BQKN01000104.1:757121-767586 GCA_022839385.1 Asparagus kiusianus | reverse complement strand
TGGGTTCACCTTGGACTGTAGTCAAGTGTGAAAACAGGGGCGTTACAGTTGGTATCAGAGCTCTAGTTCCAGTATCCTTAGGGTCATCCTGTGTTGAGTCGTGGAGCTAGAATAGAGTTTCTTAGGATTCATGAATAGAGTCCGCTAAGAATTCCTAGAAAGAGTGAGAACGTTATATACGTATATCTTTAAATTACGAGAATTTTTTTTTCTCTATGACCACTATTTTGCTTGTGAGCATTCGTTGGATTTATATAAATAGTAGCAATCTCATAGGGTGACCAGAATATGGAGTCATTTTTGGCATACGTCGAGGAGGTGATGATGAGGGACCGGAGTGCTGATTTGTGTGAGACTAGAGTTGTCTCAGATTTTCAGGATGTCTTTCAGGACATACCTTGGTTACCTTCTGTGAGAGAGGTTGTATCCTGCATCGAGTTGCAGCAGAGCACAGTACCGATATCCCGAGCACCCTATCGTACGACATCTGCTGAGATGAGGGAGCTACGAATTTAGATAAATGAGTTGTTATCTTAAAACATTACTCACTGGAGTATCTTTTGTTCATGAGAGCACCAATCCTCTTCGTGGAGAAGAAGGACGGTAGCTTATGATTATATATAGATTATTGTGATTTGAACAAGTTCACTATCCGGATTAGATAGGATTTATGACTTGTTCGATCAGCTACGAGGAGCACAACATTTCTCGAAGATTGATCTTCGTTTTGATTAATTTTAGTTGCGAGGTCGGGATATAGATATTCTCAAGACCGCCTTTCTGACTCGATTGGGTCCTTCGAGTTTCTTGTCATGCCATGTAGACTAACCAATGCACCCGCATTATTCATGGATTTAATGAACCGAGATTTCCCGTCCATATTTGGACAAATTCATGATTTGTATTTATCGACAATATTCTTATCTATTCGAGATCGGAGGCAGAGCACGAAGAAAATATTCGTCGTGACTATCTGCACTTGTTTGAGTAGGTAAATTGATTTGATTTGCTTATGGTTTATGATTATCTATATAGTCATATTTATATTTAACACAAGAATGGGGGTATTAATACTTAGCTCCTAATCATTCGGAATGTATGGTATATATATGGGGGGTTCCTTATTTGGATTTTTCACCCGAAGTACTAGTTCCGTTTCGTTAGGGGTTAGGTGAGAGTATTTGCATTCTAGATTGTTAAGTGTAGATATTTCTATGTTTCTTATTTGGAGATTAATGATGCGAGATGTGTATATGAGGGTTTCCTTGTCTGGAGTATCCCCTCAATGTGCTTTTCTGGTATTATTAATTTTTAAGATACGATTGCGGAATTTCGAGGACGAAATTCTTTTAAGGGGGGAAGAATGTAAAACCCCGAAAATTTAAATTTGTTGTGATAAATAGTGATAAAAATATTTTATGATGATAAATATCATATTTTGATATTTGAGTATGTTGGGAATTGATTTGAGATCAATTCAACGAATATATGTGAATATACGAGTGCAAATACATACCTGGTAAAATGACCAGTTAAGAGTTTATGTATTTTACACACTGATGTAAAATAAATCTGGGAAAACACCAAAGTTGTAGGTCTCTTCGACAGCTTTCCAACAAATCTTTAATCACCTCATTCCGAGGTCGTATGAGGAAGTTATATCCAAAATACAGAACATATATATATATATAGTATTATGCAGCGTATGTTTTTTATATGTATAGCACTGTATCAGCTACTGCAGCTAAAAACGAAAGAATGCGATTCACTGTACCAAAAATCCTCTGACACTGTAGCGTTACTGTTGATGATTGAAACTGTAGCAAATAGTAAAAATGCAGATAAATTAGTTAGAAAATGTAAAATTTTACTGTAGCATAATTATTTATCTCTCCGCGTTTTCCTCCCTGTTTTCTGGGTGAACGGCGGTGCGGGATTTCTTCCGTGTTTTCTGGACGCACTCAGCGTTGAGCGGCGGTGCTGGGTGTCGACATCCCTCTTTAACTAATCCCCTTTATCCCCTAACTCCTCGACTTATCCTAACCCTCTCCACGAATCTCTGTATAAGCTACTCTCTTGCACATCCTTGCGGAAACAAGACAGAGAAAGAAAAAGAAACAGAGAGTGTGAGAAAGAGAGAACAGGAGAGAGATGCTCACGGGAAGAGGGAGAAAGAGAGACAGAGAGAAAGAAAAAAAAAAGAAAAGAAAAGAGGGAGGGGAGTTTAATCATTTGTGAAGAAAAAGCAGTGGATAACACTTGAGCAAAGGAAATTCTCGCACGAACGGTTGCTTGGGGATTTTCAGCAAAACTAAGGCAAGATTATCTTCACCCAAACCTTTCCTATAAATTAGTTCAAGATTTAAGAAGGTTGAAATTGATATTTCTTATGCATGAGTTTGAACTGTAATGTTAAAAATAAATTAGATTGTTGATGATAAAATTTTTAGCAAATACTAGAATTGAAAGTATTATTTATTGTTGAAAACTGTTTCATGATCATGATTAATTGGGTAAAAAAATCATTTTTGGCGATAATTCATTAATCATGTTTAGTTCGTGTTAAATTCTTAGAAGAAATGATTAATTGAATTATTAATGATTATTAATATCCTAGATTCTGTATTTCTTTTCCTAAGAAATGTAAGTTTGTTTATATGAGATGATATCTCTGTGATTTGGATAAATCTTGCCATGTGAAATGAATCAATTTGATAGTTACAAGTAATTCAAGGAAAAGGATTAATTATGATAATCAATTCAAATTAATCCTAAGAGTGTATTTATTATTTGAAGTGGAAATATATATATACATATGCTGTTATATAATTATCAATTTGTGATATCTGTTGTATAATTATCAAGTTTGATGATTGAATGTGTTAGCATGTGATTTAAGATCAAAATCAATAAGTATAGATATGAGTAAATATATGTATATATATATAAACACATATGTATTTAGCATAACAGCAGAAAATCTGCTGCATGTGTGTCATGTTTAACTGGATGTTTGAGATAGTAATTTAACTCCAAATTGAGCCAAACTAGTTTCATCGGAAGGATGTGTGAATCTAGTTTATACAACAGGAAGCCATTCTTAAAAAGAGTTTATATAGAGAAAGATATGCTCATTTTATTAACAACATGTACTGCAGAAACTCTGCTGTATATATATAATGTTTATCTAATTATTTATGGTAACAAATGAATTCCAAACTGAACCAAACTAGTGCCATTTGAAAGATGTGTGAAATCTAGTTTCTAAAACAGAAAACTATTCTTAAAAATAGTTTTCCTAGAAAAGGATATGTTCGATTTACTAACAGTAGTGCAGACTGTTTTTCCCGTTTTGTTGTTGGGTTGGTTTGCGCTATTTTGATATGCATTCGCAGAGTTTGAGCCGCTCGATGTTACACTTATAGTCATGAGTATGTTGTAATACGCATGTGTTCCCAAGGGGATTATGACGTGTTTTGGTCTATTGACATTTGAGTTAGTTTTGTTGTGATAGACGGTAAATTTAAGTTGCATATATTTGTATGTGTATCGTTGATGAACTTTGGTGGCTAATCCAATTCGCGTGGGGTTAATTTGAACTGTTTTCGCTTTGAACAAATGTTTGGTGTGAACGACATGTGTGGTTATGATGATGAACTACGAATGGCTTGATCCCTTGGGAGAGAGGGTACGTAGGCAGCCAGATTGGTGCAGCCGAATTATTTTTTTGGATTATTTTTGAATGATGATCATTTATTTCATTTGGGGTGTTACCCTTGGTTTCCACATGGTTATGCGAATAGGTTAATATGTCTATTATGATGAGTTAGTAAGTTAGTTTACATACGAGATGAATATCGTTAATGGGCACTGCTCAGTGCTACATGGGATAGTGCGTCGATATTCTATTTGTACAGGCCATTGAGTCGGATGTTAGGATGCTTAATCTAGCAGTCCGTCCCGTACTAGGGTGCGATGAGGCTTGTGAGCCGTATCTCTAGGATACCTATTTGGTAGTCCGTCCCGCACTCATGTTTCGTTCAGAGATGTGATGAGACTAATGAGCCGTGTACATTGTTTAGGATACCGACCTGGTAGTCCGTTCCGCATGAAATGCGAAGAATCAGTAACTTGCAAGGATTTGCATTGTGACGATTGTTGATAGCCTAAATCTTTGGCGGAAGCCAGTTATGTATATACCTCATCGTTGAGATATATGACCGATGTGCCTTGCTCATGAAAGTACACTAGATTATATGCTGATAATTATTTTATCTTCCCAGTGATAGTGAAGGATATTGTAAATATAATATATTGATGTCTTTATTTTCATGTACTATTTTCTTTACTTTTTTTTGTTGGGATCAATGATTAGCGATTTACAATTTGAGACATATGGTATATACATGAGGGTTTCCTTGTTTGGATTATTTCGCTCGACGTACTACGTCTCGTGTTGTAGATTTCTAATTATTATTACCATCAGATACGTGGAAAATGATCTAGGTAGACTATGCTTAATAGATAGATCCTCCATTTTATCTAGTAGCCTTCCCTGGGGACGGATGGAGGTAATCTTGCTAGCGCTCTGACGCTCTTATTGTTGTTCTTTTTCCCCTTTTATTTTTTTAACTTACAGGTGACTCAGAGCACTGGAGAGTCGCAGGTTAACAGGATTCTTGCATAGTCGTCGTCGCGTATTGTTACTTGTAGAGACTCCACTGTAGTTGATGTTTCTATTCAGTCATATGAGTTGTACTCATATTGTTAAGGCAGTTTGCCTTAGTATGACTCTAGTTGATTCATGTCATTTCAAACATATCATGTTATTTCAGACTCCAAATATACATCAGATGTATTTCAGTTTATTCTAGTTGAGACATGATTTCATTTATGAGATATATCATTCCGCATCATGTCTATAGTATCTATTTCCCTTATTTGCCTGTTTTGTACCTTCACTTATATTTGTTTTCACTAGAGGATATTACTGTGATTGGTGAAACATGTTATTGCACAGTGGAGGCGCATGACAGGTTTGACATCTCTGGGTTCACCTTGGACTGTAGTCAAGTGTGAAAACAGGGGCGTTACATAATATATAGTTTTTGACACATATTTAAACTAAACAGCTTAAGACATTGTTTGTGACATAAACATGAAACTAGTGCAAAGCTACATGATGCATGCAAAGTCTTCTAAGAAGATGGGCCTGATGGAGGTTGATTTCCTTGGAAGAACACATTGAGCTTCATGTCCTAAGTATCAAACTTCATGTTCATCGTATCAAGCTTCAAGTCCAAAATATCAAACTTGTTGGTTAACGCTTCTTGATTCTTCAGCATAAGTACATTTTGATCATACAAAGTTTTTTGTCTAGTTTCCAAATCAAGTATTCGAGCGGACAAAGTATTATATTGTGCGTCGGACAAGCAAGAAGGTTCATTCATTAGTGGTGGAAAGTGACTAGAAGAGGGTCCAGCTTCATGAGTGGCTTGTGGTATATTTTGGGGATTTTGTTCTGGTTGAGGGTGAGGCTCATCTTGGTGAATTTTAAAGTTACTTAATTTCATCTGAGTTAAGGCATTTGAATCAAAATACTCGATAGAATGGGTCTTAGAGTTTTTAGTTTCTAGATCAACATGATATGCCTCAAAGATTCTTGTGGAAAAAGCTCCAAATGAAAGAGATCACTCAGGAAAAACTAAAAGATTTTCATAAATACCTCAGCCCAATTTACTTTAATGTTAGCCATAATTGCATAGAGGGCTTTAGCTAGGTCAAGAGATATAAAATAAAATTTCTCTATTTTTGGAAAAAGATTGTAGGTAAGAATTCGAGCTATAAACCTAGGGATACGCCTAAGTTTATTTGAATGATTAAGGGGTTTGCCATATCCGGGAAGAAAAATATGATTTGAAAGCAAATTTTTATTATTCATTTTGATAGTTGGAAGACTAACACCTTGAGAAGGAATTTTAAATATTTTACCTAATTTTTTAGGAGTCATATTAATTTCAATTCCCTTCACAAGTGTGTTAAGAACATACGATTGACGATTGGTTTCATATCTAGTGATATTGATATAAAACAGTTGGATCAAAAAAGGATAATATGGTTTCCTGTTTTAGAAGAAAAGAGATCTAACAGTCCAACATTTGCAAAGTAATCACTCAGATTATGATTGACAAAGTCATCAAATTTGACGAATCTACCGGGTAATATTTCGAAAGATTGAAATTCTTTGAATTGAGCAAGCAAATAGTGGTCTTTAAGATAAATTGAATAATCTTCTACTATATTTGAAGGACCAGACCTAGGCCTCTTTGATGTAGACATAATTCAATTTCGAAATTGGAAAATATTAAGGGAAGAAAGCTTACCAAACTGAAGAAGCCCTAATTGATGTTAGTAGTCGGCTAATACTGGTTGTAGTCGACTACTAAGTACTTAGAAACTCAGGAACACAAGAAATTTGAGAGAAATTTGAGAAAAATTAAAAGTGAGAGGAAGCCCTAACCTTGGAATCGGATGAACTGATGAAGGAGAGAGTTTGTGCGGTTTTGGGGAGTGAAAACATGTGAGAAGTTATTGATTTATGATAATTTTCTTTAGTTATAAATGTAGGGTTATGAGTTGATCAAAAAATCAAATGAACGGTTGAAATTTGATCAAAGTGAAATTTTATGTAAGGTCATGATTCATCAGGTTAAAAATGAATGGTTAAGATCAAATTTACTTAAGTTTAATGGGTATTGGGTTTTGGGTTTGGTAGATATAGCATCCAATATGTCAAAACTAGTATAAATATAAAACTATAGGTTTTATAGTCGACTACTAATATGAGTAGTCGACTACAGTGTAATCGACAGAGAGCAGTTTTCTGATTTTACTTCTTATTAGTCGACTACTACTCCTATTAGTCGACTACTAAGAAAAATGACAGAATGTTATATATGCAATGTTTGTGCATGTAGGCGACTACTAACCTAATTAGTCGACTATTAAGGATGTGTATCCATATGTATTGATTTTAAAAATTAATTTAAATCTTCAATTGAACATATACCTAATTCTCTTCTTAATTTAACATAAAATTCTTCTTTTAATGGTTTTGTTAGTATATCTGCAATTTGTTTATCAATAGATATAAATTCTAATGAAATATCACATTTAAGCACACGATCACGTAAGAAATGATATCTAATATCAATATGTTTTGTACGTGAATGTTGAATATGATTTTTAGATAAATTAATGACACTAGAATTGTCACACATTATGGAGGATGTGAGACAAACTATACCATAATCAGATAATGTTTGTTTCATCCATAGAACTTGTGCACATGCAGAACTTACAACAATATATTCTGCTTCAGTTGTTGATAATGATACTGAATTTTGTTTTTTACTAAACCAAGATACAAGTGAATGTCCTAAGAAATGGCACATACCACTTGTACTTTTTCTATCAGATTTATATCCGATAAAATCAGCATCACCATATGATAATAAATCAAATGTGTTATTCTTTGGATAAAATAAATCAAAATTAGTAGTATCCTTAATATATCTAAAAAAAAATTACTACTTTAAGGTGTGAGTCTTTAAGATTAGATTGAAATCTAGCACATAAACAAACACTAAACATAATATCGGGTCTACTAGCTGTAATGTAAAGAAGTGATCCAATCATACCTCGATAAAGCTTCTGATCAACGTTCTTACCATTTTTATCTTTATCAAGTGATGTAGTTGTACTCATTGGTGTTGGTTTGCTAGTAGTGTTGTCCAAACCAAAGCGTTTGATTAATTCTTTAGCATATTTGCTTTGGTTGATAAAAATTGCTTCCTTTAATTGTTTGATATGAAGTCCAATGAAGAAGTTGAGTTCACCCATATGACTCATTTCAAATTCATCCTGCATAATCTTAGGGGGTGTTTGGTTCAATTTCTACAAATTATAGAAAATATTTTCCACCTAAAATATGATTTCCTTGTAATTCTTAAAATAATTATAGGAAAATTTTTGAGAAGTCAATAAGTACCAATTTTCTTCTTCTTTTTCTTTGCTTGTTTGGTTCAAAACAAGAAAATGACCCATACTTTATAGAAAATAGGAAGATTTCCTATAATTTGTAGAAATTGAACCAAACATCCCCTAAATTTATAGAAAAATGTCAATGCAGTGTCAGATTTCTGAGTGATTTCTGCTTATTTTGAGAGGACATTGATTTCTGTAAACTTTGATACTTTTTTGTACTTTACAGAAAACATTTCTATAAATTTTTTTGAACCAAACACAGTTTACGAAAATCTACAGAAAAATTTTAATTACAGAATTATCATTGTCAGACATTTTGAGAAAAATTTTCTATAAAATTGTGTAACCAAACACCCCCTTAACAAACTCTGAAAGTGCTCTGATACCAATTGAAAGCACCATAATGCTACTAGGAAGGAACCCTAGAGGGGGGTGAATAGAGTTTATGCTAAACTAATCCGATTTAATACTGATAAAAACTAATTAACAAATATATCCTAGTAAGAATGATATATTACAAATATATGTGCAGGGATAAACAAGTAACACAAGGGTAAACAAACTATTAACAATATAGTGGATGAAACAAACAATGAGAGAATGACAATAAAGATGAACACAAATATAAGTGTGCCAAGCCAAACTCAAACACAAGATATGATCACGGAGTTCGGTCCCCACGACCTACGTCTCCGCTCCTCATCTTGAGAAGATCTCCACTATCACAACCGGGTTTTCTACGCTCACCCGAATAACGTTTACACCTCACACTCGGTTTTCTAGCTCACCGAAAACTTTACAATCACTCACAATGTAAACACACTAACTACCATCTCAAGTGTTGGTCTCTAGCCCGTGTCTCGCTCAAGTGTTAGGAATTACAACCTCTCTCTAGGCATTACTACTTACCCCACTCCTCTTGGGACGACCCCGTCTCTCACCACACACTCTTCTTGGTGTACTTGTTTAATACAAAGTAAACCTCACAATAATAGCTCACAACAAATGATTGTTCTCTAAACAATGGGAAAACTTAATTAAGCATAACTCAAGGTTACAATCTCTCACACCCCAAATTATACTATGTATGAAAGTACTAAAAGCTCAAGCGGGTGTGTGTAACAATGAGATTTGATAAAACAAAATCTAACTAAACTTAATTTAAATCTAGCTTATAGAAATTATGAACAAAACAATAAATAGCTAGAAATATAGTTTAGGAAAACTTCTCTATGATAACAAGAGAGAGGGAGAAGAGTTGAATGCTCAAACACCAATGGATGATCTCCTATTTGCTCTTATGAAAATTGCTTCACAAACTTAAAACAAACACTAAATGAACTTTAAACACCCTTTAAACTTGTTTAAAAACTTTCTTGGGGTAGTTTTTGGTATGAGGTATGAGAGGTATTTATAGAGACCCCAAAACACAAGAAAAATAAAGCAAAATGACCAAAAACCCAAAACAGAACAAGGCTGGAAAAAACTAGCCGTTACAGCATCAGTCGACTGATAGCTTTCATCAGTTGATCAGTCGAGTGATGAGCTGACCGTTAGAGATGTTTATATATATATATATATATATATATATATATATATATATAAACCAAAACGCGTATGTGTGTGTATGATTGAGCTTAAAGTACTAACACATATAATATAAAAACCTAAACTAAATATACCAAAGATTTATCTTGATCTTTAATAAGCTCTTCTTGGTAAACTTACGGATGAAGCTTGAATTTGGATCTTCAACTTGAATTGCAAGGCTTCACACCACTATTCCGCCAACCTCCATTGGATATGATCGTGAATGCTCGATTCCATCCATCCTCCAACACGTTGTTTGTCTAGAATAAATACGAAAACACAAACACTAGTGTAGGTAGGAAAATTACAACGAAAAGAACAAAAGAACAAAAGAAAATTGAATTGAATTCTTTTAATTCCGATTACAACTTGAATACAAAAGAGAAGAAAACGAATTTGGTTTTCTCCTTTATTTAAAACTGGGTTCTTCACGGTAGCGATGGAGTGCCTCCCTCGAATGCTCGCGTCGAGTTTGCTCTCCGTTGACGATCCGACGTCTTGATTCACTGGAACGATGTCTTCTCCTCACGATTTGACGTTGTGGAGAACTTGCGTGGCAAGTTTGAAACTCTGGACGAGTTGATAACTCTGAATGAGTTTTGAAGAACTCTGTAAAAGAGTTGTTTTGAACCGAAAATCGGTTGTAAGCCAAGGATGAAGAAGCTTTGTTGTCGAAATTGAAGATGATCTTCGTTGAGGGATGATGCCGATCTCCTCAAAAGCTCGCCCAAAGATCTCTTATGTTGCTGCCAAGTCCCAGATCCGAGAAATGCCAGCCTTCATGTAGGCTGTCTAAAAATCACAATAGATAGCTTATCCTCTATCAGAC
>BQKN01000104.1:706848-757111 GCA_022839385.1 Asparagus kiusianus | reverse complement strand
TACAATTCTTTTACTATTCTTCTTGTTACAAAAATTTCCATCAAACACTTCAGTCGTCGATCCCAGCCAAGAAATTCCAACCTTTAACTCAGTTAAGTTTACTCCCTTTTATAGGGGATTAAGGGGGTGTAACTACCCTCTAAATCCGCTCCTAAGTGGGCGTAATTTCCTCAGATCGTGGAGAAAACGGTTCCTGTAACCGTTCAGCTCTTGCTTGAACGAGTCAAATGCCCACGTTGGCGTTCAGGACCCTAACCTCGTGTCTTAGGATTGAGACGCGAGGTTGGGTGTTGACTGAACATCCAGAACGCGAGGGTCGCTCACGTTTCACTTGTTGTAACGCGGGTTCGACCCTGGCATTTTGATGTTGTAACGCGGGTTCGACCTTGGCATTTTGATGTTGTAACGCGGGTTCGACCCTGGCGTTTTACTGTTGACACACGGGGAGGACCTCCGCGTCTTGCCTTGAAGAGATTATCACCAAGTAATCTCTTTTTGTCATAGCGTTGCAAAGATCACTGTCTTGTAATCTTCGTCTTGGCTCCTTGAGAATATGAGAGTCGTCAGATTGTAACTCCTGATGTTGATTGTGAAAGCTGTTGAACTAGAGCTCTCATCGGTTGTCATGAAGATCGTCAGATTGTAACCTTCATTGATCTACGTGAAAGTCTTCAGGTTATAGCATTCTGAAAGTCGTCAAATTGTAACTTCCATCATCGGTGTTTGATGGGGGATAAGCTATCTATTGTGATTTTTAGACAGCCTACAACTAGACAAACAATATTAGTGGTAAATTGTTTGTTAAACATCATCAAAACAAAAGGACCCAACAAACTCTTGACAAAGGTTATTGTTAGTAGAACCAAATATTATATCATCTACATATATTTGAATTAATAATATATCTTTATTTATTTTCATAATAAATAGTGTAGAATCAACTTTCCTAATTTCAAATTCTGAAGTTAAAAGAAAATTCTTTAATCTATCATACCAAGCACAGGGTGTTTGTTTAAGACCATATAAAGCTTTCTTAAGTTTGAAAACATGGTTTGAAAAACTTTCATGTACAAATTCGGGAGGTTGTTCTAAAAACTTCATCTTTAATAAAGTCATTTAAAAATGCAATTTTAACATCCATTTGATATAATTTAAAATCCATAAAACATGCAAATGCAAGTAAAATTCTTATAGATTCTAAACGAGCAACCGGTGCATAGGTTTTATCATAATCAATATATTCTTCTTGATTATAACCTTGTGCAACCAATCTGTCTTTGTTTCTAATAACTTATTCAGATTCATCCAATTTATTTTGAAATATTCATTTGGTTCTTATAATGAATTTATCTTGAGGTCTAGGTACAATATCCCAAACGTTATTGTTAGCCTTATTAGGTCTCATATTTATGAGCCTACTCCCTAATCTTGTTTTGATGATTACAAACAATTCCTCACAACGTGTGTCAAGTGTTTGCATTTACAAACAATTTCTAACAACGTGTGTTGAATGTTTACATTTGTTTTGTTAGGTAATCTACACAAACATTAGTCGGAGGTTGGTTAGATTGAGCCTACACGATCATATCCATTGGAGGATGGAAGGAACAATCGGAATGAAGCCAATACAATTCAAATCAAATATTCAAGATCAAGCTTCATCCGCAAAACAAACCAAAACAAGCATATTAAAGATCTTTCATCTTGGGTATATTAGCTTAGGTTTATACTTTGTATGTTAATGCTTAAAGCTCAAATATTATACACATACACGTTTTCGGTTTATCGCTTTCAAGTTAAATCATTTTTATTTGCAAAATAATATGTTTATTGATTAAAGACTTGTTTACATTACTTTATATCTTTTCTCAAGTCTATTAATCTATTGGAAAGCATTTCAAAACTTGTTTGGAATAAATTTCATCAAAATCAAGTTTTGATGATTTTATATTCTTGAATAGTTTACAAAATAAATTATATTTAAAAAATGGGAAATTCAATTTGAGAAATTATTTTTCTAACATATTATATTATATGTTTACAAACATTTCCCAAACTTTTATTATTTTTGGAGTTGATTTTCTATGTCAATTTGATTTTACAAAATTAGGTGTTTCAGCAGTTTTTAGAATCTAGAATATCTATATTAAAACATTTATTTCTCAAATGGTAACTGATATTTCAGAAATTCTTTCTATAACATGTTCCTATACATGTCTAGAAACTTGTATCAAACTTTCATGATTTTTAGAGTTGATTTACTACTTTTAATTGATTTTACAAAGGTAGATACACAAAAATTCCAGAATCTACCGTTACTGTTCCAACGACTATATCATCAGTCGACCGATGATACTATCAGTCGACTGATCATATGCTTTCAGCCTATAACGGCAATGTTTTTCAAATTTGTCTTTTTGTGTTTTTTTTTTTGGGTGGGGGGGGGGGGGGTTTGGCTAGTTTTGAGAGGCTATAAAAAGCCCCCAGCTCTCATTTGTTTCCTCATGGAAGTTTAAGAGAGTTTACACAAGTTTGTTTCAAGTTTATAAGTGTGTTTTTGTTTAAGCTAAAAGACGTTTTCACAAAGAGGATAAGCTTTCAATTGGGTTTTGAGGAGTTTAATCTTATTTCATATCTACATCTCTTCGTGCCTTCTTAGAGAAGTTCTTCTAACTCTTTAATCTATAGCTTATTTACATTTTGATTCTTATTTACTAGATTAATTTGAGTTTAATTTTGTTATTGTTCATTATTTTTACACACAACTGATGCGGCATAAATATGTACCAAAAGTTGCAAGTGCACAACCAATCAAGTTATAGTATAAAGAGTTATCGATCCCACGAGGAAGGTGTTTGTAGGAGAAAATTAAATTCGGTTCTTATGTTTTGTGCATGACAATTAGGAGTGATGAAAATTATGATTGTGAGAGATATGAGGAGTGTTGTGAATATGTGAAAAAGTCGATAAATGAGATTTTAGATGATAGAAATGAAGAGTGGATGTGATAAAAGAATAAATAAAATCATAAGGAAATAAAAATAGAGGAAATAAAAATCAAAAAACAAATAATAGAAAATCAAGAACTAAGGAAAAATTAAGAAAGAAAAGATGGAGGATTCAATTAAAGATATGAGAAATCTAGAATTGAATTCCACTAGCTATTTTCAATTACAAAATATGAACTATTCTCTCTTTATCATATTTTACTTTAGATTTATTAAGCATAGACTATCAAACCATTTAAGGAAAGTATAACATATCAAATTATCATCTAAGCAAAATTAATATTCATGACAAGAATAATAACTAGATAATAATTCTAAAATTCATATGCATAACCTATCAAACCACTCAAGATAAGCATAAATTATCAAATTCTTCTTCTATCAATTAATTCTCTAGTTGATTATCCTATACATGATTACTTTAAGCATAAGAGAATAATACATACAATATAAAGGAAATAAAGCTAATTTCATATAATTCTAAGATTCTTACAAGAATTAGTTCCACATCTTAAGAAATAAAAACAAGAAATGAAATGAAAAGAATAAGAACTAATTACAAAGAAAAGAAATAAGAACAAGGAACTTTACACTATGAACAAGAAATAAATCTAACTAAATTGCAAAAGAAATAAAAATACAAAAAAATAAATCTACTCTACAAATTAAAATGTAAAATAAAATAAAGACAAGAAAATAAATCTATTCTACAAGACATGAATGTAAATCTAAACTAATAAACAATAAGAAAGAAATTACTAAAAAGAAATAAAAAATAAAAGAGCAAAATAAAATAAAATCAAACCTTCAATTGATCTTCATCTCCATCATCATCATCAAATAAAGAGAAAAAAATTTAAAGTGGTGAAAAAAATTCTTTATTGATTACAACAAAAAGTTATAATTTTTAGAAGGGCTTCTCAATTAAGAGTAATCATCCTCACCAAATAGAGTTACAAAATTTTTCACCCCCTCAACCTCTCATTCTCTACCCCTATTTATAGTAAACATCAATGAATGTGAGCCCTTGGATCGAAATCTTATCCAAAACAATCAAATTTTAGCCATAGGATTGTAACAGACTCGTGGCCATCGATGGGGGCATCAATGGCCAGCCTCCTCCATTTGTTGTCCTCAGAATACTTCTTCCAATTGCTTTGGGCTTGGACTTTTTTTGGATATTGCATATATTCTTCATTTAATATATAGGCTTTGTTGAGAGATATGGTTGTAGGGCTTTATTTTTAATTAACCTGCATTTAAAGATAAAAATAATTATTAGTGGTATATTTATTCATATAAAATAGATAATGAGGGTATAAAATTATAATAAAATATGATTATCAACAACCATTTGAGCCTTAAGTAATTCACATTTAGTATTATTAAGTTAGTGGTGTGATTCATTTAGTGAGCTTACACTTAGTTCTCATCCTTGTATTAGAGAACAAACAATTGTATTTGAGCCTATATTGTGAGATCACTTTGTAATACACTTACACACCGAGAGGAGTGTGTGGTGAGAGACGGGATCGATACCAAGAGGAGTAGCATCGATAGTAAAGCCTAGGGAGAGGTTATAAATCCAAGCACTTGAAGAAGAGGAAACGGGCTGAAGACCAACACTTAGAGGGTGTAAAGTGTGATTACATTATGAGTAATTGTGAGAGTTTTCGGTGAGCTAGAAAACCAAGATACTATGAAGTTATAAACATTTTTAGGTGAACGTCAAAAACCCATTTGTGATAGTGGATTCTCCCCGGGAGTGGGAAACGAATACGTAGGTCGTGGGGACCGAACTCCGCAATTATTTCCTTGTGTTTGCGTTTGTCTTGGCGTATTTCTTTTGTGCTTTGTTACATTCTATATCGCCATTGTTGCATGTTTATTTCACCCTTGTTTATACTACATATCCTTGCATATAACTTATTGAATATCATACTTGCTAGATATAATTGTTAATTGTTACGGGGTATCCCCTATTCTTTACAAATATACTATCCCACGAGCCGTCACTCCCTCAATCAAGTCGGCTTCATTCCTCAAAGACGACTCGAAAGGCAGACTCAGTCGAACCTCTTTATAACAAAACATTGCTACTTAGTAATTAACCAGCACTCCTCCCGAGGACAACCCAGAACATTTCTTCTCAGCAGTATTTAACCTTTTATAATCATCATTGTGTTTCCGTCGTCAGTCGTCTGAAACCTTGTCGGCCGCGGGTTCCCCACATCACTGAAGTGACTTCTCGTCGTTCATCGACAAGCCTCGATGGCTGCGGTTTCCCCACATGACTGAAGTGACTTCTCGCTACTCATCGACAGGCCTTGACGGCTGCGGGTTCTTCACATCACTGAAGTGACTTCTCGTCGTTTCATCGACAAGCCGCGACGGCTGTGGTTTCCCCACATCATTGAAGTGACTTCTCGCCGCTTATCGACAAGCCTCGACGGCTGCTAGTTCTCCATATCTTTGAAGTGACCGTCCATCACTCATATATCAACACCTATAGAGTAGAGGGTGACTCAGCCTCCACCTCACTCCTTACCACCATCTTAAATCGCACACTCACGAAGTGTCTATTCTGCCCTTGGCATCCTCTATAAGTACATACGCTATTTGTCATAAAACGAGGTTGGGATTTTCTGACATTAAAGAAAAACTCTCTAAACAACACAGATTGAAAGCACACACCATTCTTTCTTCACCCCACCCAAGTCTGTTAGCTGACTTGTCCGTCGGAGGTACCACGAGGGATACAAGCCCCGTACTCCCATGATTCTTACATGTGCAGGTAACCCGTCCGTCCCGAGCTCTAAGAACCAGGCATAAAGTCGAAGTAGGAAGCGGCCCCCCTCGACGGTTCAACCCCTCAACGACTTAACAACTCCGCAACTTCCATCGGCTGTGTGATATCAGACATCAACATTAATAATTTTTAATTTGGCATTAATATCGAATTAGATTAGCATAAACTCTATTCATCCCCCTCTAGGATACTTTCAATTATTTTTTGTAAATTGATTGAGTTCCTCTTGCATAGCAATTATCCAAAAATCATCTTTACATGCTTCTTTTATATTTTTAGGTTCTATTGTTGAAACAAATACAACATGTGTAAATAAGTTTAATTGTGATCTAGTTTGTACACCACGAGAAATATCACCTATGATCAAATCACGTGGATGATTTCTAACTTCTACATATGTTTTAGGTAAAACATTAGTAACATTAGTATTATCATTAACAATAGGATATGATTGATTAACAAAATCATCATCATCATAATTATTATCATTATTATTAGAATTTGAATTAGATTCATCAAAAGAAACATGCAATGAATCTTCTATTGTAGAAGTTTTTTTATTAAAAATTCTATAAGCTTTACTATGCATAGAATAACATACAAAAATACCTTCATCTGATTTAGAATCAAATTTATCTAAGTTTTATTTTGTATTTAATATATAGCATTTACATCCAAATACTTTAAAATAAGAAACTTTAAGAATGCGATTGTAAAACAATTCAAAACTTATTTTATTTAAAATAGGTCTTACTAAAATTCTATTTTGAACATAACATGCAGTATTAATTGCTTCTGCCCAAAAATATTTTGATAGATTAGACTCAACTAACATTGTTCTAGCACATTCTTGTAAAGTGTTATTTTTTATTTCAACAACTCTATTTTGTTGTGGAGTGTAAGGAAACAAAAATTCATGTAAAATATCATTTTTATTATAAAAATTAAAAAATAATTCATTTTCAAATTCACCATCATGATCACTTCTTATAGTGACAATAGTAGTGAATTTTGATTTTGTATCTTTTTACAAAATATAGTAAATTCATCAAAAGCATCATTCTTATGTTTTAAAAACATAACCAATGTATATCTTGATCAAATAATCATCAACAATGGCAAATGCATATCTACTTTCATTTAAAGATGTAATTCTAGAAGGACCAAATAGATCCTTATGTAATAATTCTAATGGTCTACTTGTAGAAACAACATCTTTAGATTTGAAAGAAGATTTATGCATTTTTCTTTGTTTACATGCGTCACAAAAATGATTTTTTTTATTTATAATTTTAGGTAAACCATTAACTAAATTATTTTTAGAAATACGTGATATATTTTTAAATTAATATGTCCGCATTTTCTATGTCATAATAACGAATCATCTATTGATGTAACTAAACAATGATCATTTGAATAAAAATTTATGGATAAAATATATATATTTTCTTTCTAAAACCTTTAAACAATATGTTTGATAAATCTTGATCATATATAAGACATGAATCTTTTTAAAATATGATTTTAAAATTTTATCACATAGTTGACTTATACTTAGAAGATTATATTTTAAACCATCTACTAATAAAATATTATTTATTAGAAGTTTGTCAATGTTACCTATTGTTCCGATACCTATAACTTGATCTTTGCTTTTGTCTCCAAATGTAACTGTGTCTCCCTCTTTGTGTTGAATTGAAGATAATGTTTCAGAGTTTCCGATCATGTGTTTGGAACATCCACTATCTAGTATCCACTTTTCTTTTTGGGGTACCTAAAAAATAGACAATTAAGCATTGGTACCCTTTTTTGTTGGGTCCACTAGATTAGCACTTAGGATACCAAATCCACTTGGAATTTAGTTTTTCTTTGTTAACATAAATATAACTATTTGAATTGCATATATTTTAAAATTTAAAATATAAATATTTCTTTTATGTATACTAATTTTTTTAGATACCCAAATGAATATAGATAAAGCATGATTATTTTTAGCATGTATATTTCTTGTTAATGGTGCATGAAATTTTCTAACATTGTTATTCATAGAAGATGGTGCATGATTTGTAGTAGAAATATTTTCATACTTTTTATGAATATATCCTAAACCAAATTTTTGACCAGAAGACTTTTAAAAAGATAACAAATCATTCAAGTCTTCTTTTCCTTTATTAAACTTGTTTACATTTAAGAATAACTCTTCATATTTAAGTTTAAGTGAAACCATGTTCTTATCTAAATTTGAAATTTTATTTTTTATAATGTTACATTCAAATTTAAGATAGCCATTATTTTTAGTTAATAACCTATTTTTAGAAAATAATTTGTCATTTAATTCTTTTAATTCTTCAATTTGTGAAGAATTTGAGGAAACTAATTCTAAGTTTAATCTATCATTTTTATTTTTTAATATCTTATAATTAGCATTTAAATCCTTAAACTTAATATAAAGTTTATTAAAAGCATCTAAAAGTTATTCATTGTATAAAGAATCATTTACTTCATCTTGTGTCATGAAGCACATATGAGTGGATTCTTCTCTTTCTTCTTCTTCTTCGGAAGAGGATGAATCGTTGCTATCATCCCAAGTCATCGCCATAGTCTTCTTCTTCTTCTTCTTGAAGTTGTTAAAATTGTTGGAATTTGTGAACTTTGACTTTGACTTGAGTAGAGGACAATCCTTCTTTATGTGACCTGGCTTATTACAATTGAAACACAAAGAAGAGTCATTAGTATTCTTAAATTGTTTGATTTGAACTTATCTTTCTTAAGAAATCGTTTGAATTTCTTAGTAATTATTGTAATATCCTTATCATCTTCGTCAGATTCATCGGTGTCAGAGGATGCATTGAAGGCAAGTATCTTCTTCTTCTTTGGTTCGTGATCCTTATTTCTAGCTTCAATTTGAACTTCATATGCTATCAAATTTCCAATAAGATTTTCTACGGTGAGAATTGATAAATAGTTGGCTTATTCAATCACCGTAGTTTTTTTCTCCCATTCCGGAATTAGTGCTCTTAGGATTTTTCTAACCATCTCAACTTGAGTATATTCTTTGCCAAGTCCAATCAAGGAGTTAGTAATATTTGTAAACCTTGTGAACATCTCCGTGATAGATTCATTCTCTTTCATCTTAAATAGTTCAAACCTGTGAACAAGAACAGAAATTTTTATTTCTTTAACTTTGTTAGTTCCTTCATGTGTTACCTCAAGAGTGTGTCAAATTTGATATGCTGATGTAGAAGTAGACACTCGGTTGAATTCGTTCTTGTCCAAGGGACAAAATAGTGCATTCATCGCCTTAGAGTCCAGATTTACATTACGCTTTGAACAACCGTCCATTCGGTGTAAGGAGTGATAGGCTTTGTAAATTCCATCTCTACAATGTTCCATAGATCGTAGCCAAGAGATTGGAGGTAAATCTTCATCTGACACTTTCAATAGTTATAGTTTGTACCGTCAAAGAGAGGTGGTCGTTGTGTGGAATGTCACTCTTTGAATTGTGATGTATTTGTTGTACTTGATGATACCATCCTTCACCTTGCTCTGATACCAATTGTAGGATCTGATCTAATACACATTAAAACACTAGAGGGGGTGAATAGTATTCTTTTAAAATTTATGCAAAGTGGATTATAAATTACAAGAAAGATAGCAACAATCACAGAAATTTATAATCACAAACACAAGCTTTTATATTGGTTTCACCTCCCCGGTGTACATCCAGTCCCCAAGTAAATCCTGCTTGAGAGTTTTACTATGATTTTATAAACTATTACAAAATCAAAAAGCAAACCTGATCAATTTGCAAGACCATGCAAATTGCACACAATCTCTTCACCAAGAGATCACAACTCTCACACCCGAGAGAACTTTTCTTGAATTAACAACACAATTCCTATAAGCCTTGATTGTGTAGTGATGTCTAGCAGTGGCTTTAAGAATATTTTTAATCTCTGGAAGTTGCCTAAATAAGTTATATAAGGGATGAAGATCAAAGGCTAACTCAGATAATACTTTTCTCAACACTTAGTAAAAAATCTGAATGTTTTTAACTCTTGAGAATGCACAAATATTGAATCTTATAGATAGGAATCATTAGTAGCAATTACTAAACTTGTAACCTATTTATAACCCTTGAAAAAACAAGTTTTCAAAGCCAATTAACGGAACAAAACGGCTAAAAACAGTCATAAATTTAAATTCTGAAATGTCAGAAAAATATCATTGTAGTCGACTAATAGTCGTTGTAGTCGACTACACTGAGTTAGAACAGACTCTGTTAATTCAAGATATTTCTTAGTAGTCAACTACACCGGTCATTAGTCGACTACTCCGTAAAAGATAGAAAGTCTGGAATTCAAATTCAAAGCAGAGTAGTTGACTATACTGTGTAGTAGTTGACTACACTGTAAACAACTGAAAATTAAGAATTCTAAAATGATTTTTAGTAGTCGACTATATAACCCAATAGTCGACTATACTGTATTTTTACAGAAACTAAGATTTTGTCTAAGTCTTTAGTAGTCGACTATAAAAGTCATTAGTCGACTAGACTGTAATTTGACAAAAACTTATATATTTTTAAGTGAACTTCAGTAGTCAACTACAAGTCTCATTGGTCGACTACTAAGGGGTGAAAAATAATATGAATGAAATATTTTGAGACTCGTTGATAAGCTATAAACTCTAATGGTTAACATAGGGATTTCTATTGTTAACCAACACACTAATCATGTGTTAGTGTGTTCTAATCACTATGTGTGTGTATGTGTGAGTGATCAAGGCTTGTACAAAATTTCTAAGTAAAGAAAATGTAAAATTCACATTGATGTAGAAGCACTTCATGTTCTTTACTTCATGATGCCTTGATCTTATCTTGCAATTGTTCATATTTGATGTTGATAGCTACATTAATATGTTAGTGCATAATAATATCTATATTGATACACATAATAAATAAATTGTTATCATCAAAATTATATCTTGGGGACATGATATTCAACACTTTCTTATATCTGTTTGTACCTACACTGTTTTTATTTGATCCCACTAGAGAGATATTACTATGATGGTGAAACATGTTGTTGCACAGTATTGGGTGCATGGCAGGTTTGACATCTTTGGGTTTACCTTGGACTGCAACCTCGTGTAAAAGCAGGGGCGTCACAATAAGTATAGGTTAGGTCAATGATGAAATACTATACAATGTAATATTCATGTGAGAATACATCACCTTGAAGCTAGATTTTGAGTTGAAGCTGCAGAATTTTGTGTAGGAGGCTGTTGTGCAACTCTAATGTTGATTGGTTGCTTGCATGAGTTCTTGTGGTGCCCCAACCTTGACATCTAGTGCACTTGTGCAACCTCTTTGAAGCTTTTAGTCTTCCTTCTAGCTCATCTTTCCCCTAATTCTTTTCTTCTTCGGCCTTCCTCTAGGCCTCTTTGTACGAGGAGGTCCAATGATGAAATCTTTCATATGTCTCCCATTGATCCTTAGATGGCATAACTCCAATTGATTCAGCATAAGCCTTTTTATAGCTGCAACATAGAATTACCAGTAGCAATAGTGGATGTTGATAATAATAATTAGTAAAAAAGATAAATACAAAGTATGCCACACCTATCAATGGAGAAGCATTCATCACAAAAAATATCCCAACCTGCGTTTCTGAGTGAGCCAATAAATTTTACCACATGGATGCAAGGCAAACCAGTCAATTGCCATTTTCTACAGCTACATGTTCTAGCCTGTAAGTTGATGATTCTCCTCTCAAATTCATTATCCACTTCAGCCTCTATATCATTTGTATGATGAACTGTGTAACCACCTTGTTTTTTACTAATTTCTTAATAGTAGCTATGAGCATAAGGAACTAATTTTCCCTTCTATTTGTTAGCTTGATTCCTCGTAATGTGTAATGTTGAACTTTTGCATTATTTTTACTCTAATCTTATCAATAAGGTCCACCACTAGCATAAATCTTGCATCTAATATCCATGAGTTTAGTGATTCTGAGCTGTTGTTGGTGATAAGATGATTCTTTGATATTGATGAAAATTGACTTCTAGCCCATACAAATTGTTTGCTAGACAAATATGTGAAAGATTCCACTGACACTTGCTTTAAACTATGCATGTACATCTTAAATTCACTAGTTGTGTAAGCCATTGCAGCATCCAACACAGTCTACTCATAAAAATCTCCAGGAAAATCTTTTTTGATTGCTTTCCATAGGTGCCTCATGCAGACCCTATGCTCTGCTTGAGGTAGCTATATAGACATAGCCTCTAACAAGCCTTTTTCTTGATCACTCATAAAACAAACTCCCTCAAGTTACCACCAAAAGCCTATAACAAATTTTGCAAAACCCAGTACCCAGACTCCCCAGATTCTCCCTCTACAACAGCAAAGGTTATAGGGAATAATCCATTGTTGCCATCTAAAGCAATACCAGACAACAAGATCCCCAAATACTTAGACCTTAAATGGCAACCATCAAGGCCCATATATGGCCTACAACCACTTCTAAATCCCTCTATTGATGCATTAAAACAAACAAACTTTCTTTGAAAAGCATTGTCATATTCTAACTTCACATCAACATGACTCCTGGATTTATCCTTAACAATTCATTCTTCAATGACAAAACTAAGTCATACGAGTCTTCAATATTCCCAAAAATCATGCTCCTTGGAACTTCTCGTCCTCTCCAAGCCTTTCTATATGAGATTTCCAACTGATATTTTCTTCTTATTAAATCCTGAATATGCTCTGGAGTTATGTTACTATTCTTTTACATCTCCAAGCACATTTTTTTCCACCCACTTAGTTGTTGCTTGGTTATTCTTACATTTATTGACACCCATACATGTGTGTATGTCTACAAACACTAAAATCTCTACTATACTCCCATCAGCTAACCTTTTGGCCCTTAACTTCCAAGGACAATTCTCACCTTTACATTGGCAACTAATCTTACACTATCATTCTTCTCTAGTGCGTAATTAAAAAAATTTTTAATGCCATGTTGCTGCAAGCAATGTCTGAGATCTATCATGTCCTTAAATTGTTTACCCACAATAAAGATAGGGTCTTCATAGTTAGTGTTGTGAAGTGCCCCATCAAAATTCTCAATCACATCATCCTCATTATCACTAGAAAACTCCTCCTCAGAGCTGTGCAAAGAATGATACACATTGTCTGAGTAACAATCATCGGCATCATCACTAACATATTATGTATTCTCCACCATAATATCCAATACCCAAAACATTCTCATCTAATGTATGGATAGGATCCTCCCCTATGTTTACATCTTGTAGATTTGTCCTCATCTCACTCTCACCCTCATTTTTTCTAAACATCACTCCACCCTCTGTTTCATCACTCATGTCACCCTCTTCAATTAGTGGATCTTCTATTGCACCCCCAATGCCTCATATCCCACTCAAATTCATCTGCATAAGCACCTTGATTGTTCTCAGCTAAATGCACACATGTATCATCATTAACTCCCATGTTTTCATCATCACTTGATTCATCTCCTAGGTTCACATGTGTTAACTTTCTTGCTTAAGTTTGCTCCCTCCCTTGGAGGATTCCTTCTTCTATATGACACTGGAGATAACAAGCTTACTCTGTCAACACTATCAAGAGACAAAAAGAACTTCAATACACTTCTCCTCTTCAGATGACTCTTTAAAACTCACATGAATATCCTATTTGTCTTAATAATTCCAAATACCCTAGGATTAGTCTTTGGAATGGTGTAGTTTTAGTTTCATTATGTGACCCCTTACATGAGGAAGAAATTGTGCAACTTGCTCCCCAACGTTTTTCAGTGATGCCTTTGCAGGATCTATTCAAAGTGTTTTTTGGTTTCCGCACTCATATTTCTTCCTCTTAGTCCTAGGGGTATCTTTCAAATACCCATTGTACCTTAGAATAATCTCTATGACCCCTTCATCCATCTCTGTAAGCTAATTCCCAAGAAAAAAGATCACTTTGGAATCATAAACAATGAAAGAAAAAGACATTTTAAAATTGACATAAAATTCATAATAAATTGAAAAGGACTATGATAAACTCTGGTATATCATTACTAAGAACAATATGGTTACATGATAATAACACATATAACTAAAAAATCTATCTCAAAATGGACAAATTTTTAAAAGAGACCCATTTGATTTTTTATTTGCAAAAAACGACCTGTTTCCAAAATATTTTCTGGTTTCGGCCCCGGCGCTGAAACCAGGTCGGTTTTTGAAAAGAAAGTTCCGAAACTTCACGGGACTTGAAGTCCCGTGAAGTTTAGCAGCTATGCACTATAACTGTTTAATTTCACGTTAAGCTTCACGGGACTTGAAGTCCCGTGAAGTTTCATACAAATAAAAAAAACAAGCTCCTCGTGATGATGGCTGATTGGAACACGAGCAGAGATTGAACTTCTTTTTATTCTCCTCTTCTTTGAGTCTCTTCTCCTCTTCGTTCTGCTTCTTCTTCAATTCATTGCTAAGAGTGCTGCCATAAATCCCAAAAAAAAAAGACAAACAAAAGAAAATAGAAGAGAGAGAAAGAGATCGAGATGAGAGCTCTTCTTTCAGTCACTTCTCCTTTTCGTTCTGCTTCTTCTCCAATTAATTGGTAAGAGCGCTGCCATAAATCCCAAAAATATCTGCAGCATCAAATTAAACCCTAAAAATCACCAATTCCACACCCCATAAACATCAAATACTCTCCGTGAATGCAACACTCGCAACATGGAGAAAACACATCTGAAGATTCTTATAATATACTATTTCCACAAGCAAGAAGCCAAAATTTTATTCCCAAAACGTAGCCACCAACATTTTTTTTCTTTTCAAAAATTTTTATTTGAGCGTTGGGATACAGAAACTAAACAATGACCCATACAATATTTTTTAAACTGTTTAGCCAGAGAAAATGTTTTGGGATTTTTATTAAGATTTAGGATGAAGTATCACCTCAGGCGAGATTGAAAAGGGCGTGATCTCTGGTAACGATGAAGATGACGAAAGCATCCCCAAACCCGAGCAGTTTGAGTACACAATCGGTCTCAATCGAGCTGTTCTTAAGAGCGATGATGAGGAGATTAGAAGGCGATTGAGGTCAGGAGAGGGGTCGCTGCTGAGATCTTGAAGGGGGCCTTGTGATTGGGGCGGCTATCATGAAAGGGGTTTTGGAGTTCAATGTGAGGGTAAAGAGTTGCATTCAGAACTTCGGTGCAAAAGCTTATTAATAAAACTTCACGGGAGTTCAACTCGAACTTCAGTGAAGTTTTAACTCCGTAAAGTTTAAAAACCTATTAAACTTTTAAAAACCTATTAAACTTTATGAGAGTTTAACTCCCGTGAAGTTTCGGAAAAATATTTTCAAAAACCGACCTAGTTTCAGCATCAGGGCTGAAACCAGGTCGGTTTTTGAAAATATCTTGGAAACAAGTTGTTTTTTGTAAATAAAAAACCAAATAGGTCTCTTTTGAAAATTTGTCCATCTCAAAATCTATCAATTTTGTTCCATTAAAAAGCCAACGCCCAAATGACAATCAAAGACAAAATTTTAGATTTAACAAATAACTATAAAATTTAGAAAAAACTATTAGATAAATTGAAAATCGCAAAAAATCTACAGATTTAACACGACAAAGTGCACTTTTTAGGGACTGAGATTTTTACCTTCAAAACCCGTCAATTAGAGCACAAATCAGCGTACTCTTTAGCCTTGAATTTCTTTAAATCCTTCACAAATGTACGAGAGAGAGAATCGATGGGAAAGTTCTGCAAGTTTCGAGAGATTTTGTCATTATAAAAGATGCTAGAGGATGGGATTTAGGGGTTTTATGGGGGGGAAATAAGACCCAAGGATAGTATTGTCATTCACCATATAGGGTTAAAGGCTTAACTCGACCCTACTGTCCAAATATGAGTTAAGTTAGACAAAGGGACCTGATTGTAAACATTGTGATGATTTGAGGGATGTAATAACAATTTCCATGATTTTGGAGACTAATTTGGAATTATTAAAGATTTGAGGGACTAAAATTGAAATAACCCTAAAAAAGATTATTGATGTTTAAAAATAATATGAAATGTCTGAGCCCAGGTTCGAACTGGGGACCTCTAGTGTGTGAGACTAGCGTGATAACCAACTACACCACCCAGACGAGCGATTAGGGTACACATAAAAGAAATTTCATTTCAAATATAACCAAAGTCCAGCAGTTTATTTCCACTCTCTCTCTCATCTCTATAACTAAATCTTTAACAATATAATCAAAATATTTACCAATCGACATAGAGATAAATCGAGCTAACGATATAAAGCAATAAATTTAGGGGTTCGGCGCAATAATCAGGCAGAACCTTGGAAGCTGTGTTTAGTAATTAGAGAGTCCTGTAGACGTCCAATTTCAGTTTCAAGCATGAGCTGCACATGCTACATGCAACAAACGAAAGTTTTACCACCAATATAAACTCGGATCAAACGAAGCTAGAATTACAAATTGGTTTCTTCGTAACAACTATGACAAGCTTTCTCTCTGCTGTTTTACCCTCAAGAGGACCGTTTGAGTGAAGAAATTAGCACTAAAGAACTGAAACATTATTTCTAAAGCCCCTTCTTTTGGCGTTTGGAGGGCCTCGTCCTCTGCTTTTCCGAACCGTCTCGAATTCTTCTTTCTGCATACTGCTGCTGCTAAAAATCAATAGGGGAAAAAAATCCATGAGATCGGAAAAACGTAAATGCAATAAGATTTTTAAAAGGATTGATGTACTTACGGTTCAAACTAATATAAATGGTAAATATAACAGCGCATCAAATAATTATATGTTGTAATCTCAAGTACTGAAGTATATGTTCCTTAGCTTGATTAAGAACTATAACTGAGCCCCCGATGGAGCCAACTGGCAAGATGAAACAATTTATCAAATAGCTTCATCAGTTGACAGTCTGCATGAATATTAACCTTTTCGGCACTCTTCTGTTTCTCGCAATACTTCCTATGTGGACAAGCAATATCATATAATTTGAATACTGTAGGTAATCATCGAAGACTCAAGTATACAACATGATGCAGGTATGAAGAACTTCCATGGTTACACCTCAGCTCCATGCCATAGGAACCTCTCTCCCAATAACGAATAAGAAAAAACATGGGCTCTCATCAGACACACGCAAGGACTAGAACTTCTGACTAGAAGTCCTAGATAAGACCTTCCCCTTACCATCAGAATGTACTAGTTTAGACCATTAGAATGTACCAAGAACTGGGAAGTTAATTATCATGACTCATAATCTTTGCAATTAGGGGTGGCAAATTTTGACCCAACCCGCCGACCTGACCCGTTATAAACAGGTTCAGGTCACGATATATGGGTACGGATCATATCCGGGTTGAGCCGAGTTACCCATTTATTAGATGGGTTGACCCCAAAGTACCCATTTATGACCCATTTGTTTCCTAACCCTAAATTGGTGTCTCTCTCTTGTTTTTCTTCACGCAAAAATTTTTCACACCAGCAACAGAGATAGGTGGTTGAGAGTAGTGACCAGTGGTGGCGGCAGCGGCGATCGGCAGCGGAGGCAACTGGAAATGGCTAAGAGCACCCTAGTTTATTCACTTTCTCCTTTCTCATGGAGCTTTGAGCTTGGCCCGAATTACAAGCTCTTTGCTTTCTCTCTCTTTAATTCACTAGCAGATCAATGGAGTATGTGATCTGCAATGGGAATGTTCATGTTTTTATAGTGTTTAGGGGGTAATTGATTAAGGTACTTTAATTTCTCAGTCAAAGATTAGATTTTAGGGCGTAATTGTTTTAGGCACTTGAACATTCTGAGTTAAAAGTTAACATCTTTCTGCACAATTGTTTACATTTTACTTATTTTGCGTTTCTCTTTATTTAGGATTTGATTTTTGAATGGGTTTATGATTCAGTTGATTTTTATGGCAGCAAACTTCCACGATTTTGTTAGGCTAAATATCATACCCCCAACCCAAAAAAAAAAACTTCGGACAATTATCAGAAAGCCCTCTTAACTTTCAAAATATCAGAAACCCCTCTTAAGTTTAGGGATTATTAGAAAACCCCTAACTTTGAGATTTTATCAGAAAACTCCCTTAAATTTCCCCCTAATTTAAGGGAGCTTTCTGACAAAATCTCCAGGCTTAATGGGGTCTCTAATAAAATCTGAAAGTTAAAGGTGGGTTTTGTGAAAATCCATACACTTAAGGGAGGTTTTTCTGATATTTTGAAAGTTATGGGGTTTTCTGATAATCGTCCAAATATAAGAGGGGTTTTCTGATATTTACCCGTTTTGTTATCACTTATCAGTGCTATGTATCTTAAAGATTAGTTTTCAATAAGTTTTAGTTGAATTTGTTGGGTGTCATTTTGTTATTAGTTCTCTGTAATTAGGACATGTCAAATAAATAAATAAATAAATAAAGCCCTCCTCCTCAGAATAATAAAGATCACGACTAGCAGGGCCTATCAACTAGAAGGGTCACTTTCATCATGTAACCCAATTGTGCTATCTGGGCCAATAGGGTCAGGATGGGTGACCCGTTTCATAAACGGGTTGGGTATCTTGACTCGTTTATTGAATGGTTCAGATCAGACTTAAAAGGGTCGGGTCCGACCCGAAATGACCTGACTCAACCCATTAGCCACCTCTATTTGCATTACGGGAAAATGTTATCAAAAGAAATGAACCAATAAGGTTTCTTTTCAATTGTTTAAACTGCCTAACAAAAATAATGTTGCATTTCATCACAATTACATACTATTCCATCCTGAAAACTATTATGAAAAAAAAAGAGATGAAAGTGATACTAGTGCATGTTATAAATCTAAAATCAGAAGAACGTGTATGAACTGAATCATACATAAAGCAGATGTCTTTTGTTATGATAATGCAGTTTGCAATTACCAAACATTAAGCTGTAGCATGCACAAAGAAGGCATACTAGATAAAGTGGCTAGTCAATTGACATTGAGTATACTTGAATTGTTATGGTGTCATCTGACTACCCCAGGTTGGCAATATAGAATGTAAACAATGCTCAAACAAGAACATTATGAAAAGGATAACACTCTCTCAATTCATAAAATACTGGAGGCAAAGAAGAAGAAGAGGAGAACAACCTTTTCCCAATTTTTTTGAAGCTGTAGAAGTTCTTTACAGTAGGACACGCACTCAGCATGGTAGGCAGCAGCAAGATCTTTTATCAGTGCTTTCCTTTTGATTATGCCGATCACTTCAAAAATAAAATAACAACAAATTTTACATGAAAACATAGGTACCAATCGAAGAATTCATTTACATTTGCAAACTTTAAATGAAGTCAAGCATTGGAACTTTGAATAATAACTGCGAATGCTTATCTAGCTAAAAGAAGATGCATAAATTGGATTCAGAGCATTTTTTTTAATGCTCTAGGTCAAGATGAATGGAGCAAATTTGTAGTGGGAAAATATTTATTACTATTATTTAAGAAAAGCCACATTTTTTGTTCTGCTAGTTGGAAAGCACGTGATCGCACGTGGTCAAATACTTTGGCTATTTATATTGGGTTTATGTTTTCTCTATAACTGTCTATCTACCCTCTCTATAAAAACTGGAAAATATATGGGTAAATGGTAAATGTTCACTGAATCCCATTTGGGTGCTTGACAGTTGACACCAAACCTCAAAGATCTTTGGAACTCACTAAATCCTCAATAAATGTTGGCAGAAAACCCTCCAAACTAACATCACTAATTCATGTCAGGTCAAATGACCAAAACACCTTCCCCCCCCCCCCCCCCCACTAAATTTTAACAGAGAACCCCCAATAAGTTTTAAGTTTTGTCATTTAACCCCCAATAGCTTTTGGTAGAAACCCCCTGCTAAAGTTTTTTATAATGTTCAGATTTTTTAAAGGTTTTTTTGTGTGCAATTTTCAAATCTTTTAGGAGATTTTGTGTAATATTCGCCTTATAAAGGAAGCATGAATATTTGTAACTATTGAAGTTTTTAAGTAGTTGTTTATAATTTTAAAAAATTTAAGGGTTTGCTTGTACGTTTTATATATTAGGAGGTCTTTTTGCAATATTTTCCCGGTTTTTTTTAATAATTGAATTTCTTATCTAACTTTTGTAACTTTCATATTTTTTAGGGGGTTGTTTCTAATTTTGAATTTTTTGGAGGTTGTTTCTAATTTTTGAATTATAGGGTCTCTTTACAATTTTTAAGTTTTCAATTTTTTTTATTTTTTTGCAATTATTGATTTCAAGGAGATATTTGTTATTTTTAAATTTTTTAGAATGTTGTTTGTAATTTTCTAACAAGTTTTTCTTGAATTTACGAGGACAATTTTTTTAATTATGGATAGTCATTATTTCATTAGGATAACAAAATATTTGATAATTAAAAATTTTTAATTATGCATAGTTTTAATTTGATGAGAACTTTTAAGTAAATATATGATTAGATTTATTTTTTTGAGATGGGAGGTTTTAATAGCAAACTACCATTTATCTTTATATATAAAGGAAAGATTATTTCTTTAAATTTGTAATAACAAAATAAATTTATTTTTTATTATTACTTAGAATATGATTGGAATGTATTTAAAATGGTAAAGGATAATATTGATCACAGAAAAAAATTTCTTAACTCACACTTTTAAAGGAAGTATGATCTGTCTCTTTAACTACGAAGGTAATTTAGGAGGTGAGAATATCTCATAATGTCATCTAACAATCTTTTATCTTTAATTTTAAATTTAAATATACAGAAACGAATGATAAGATAAAAAGTACTTTATTTTACTTGTTAGATACCAAATTTAAATCTTTCAGTAGTCGACGGTTAAAATATTTATATATTTTTTCTCTAGGAAATAATTTTTTTAAGTTCTGAGATTTTCTATGTTGTAATTTCTTAATAAATGATCAAACATGGAGATTGAAAAACTATCTATAGCTTGTATCTTATTAAAGATATCTCAATTAATTAGAACATTATTACAATGAAATCATATTAAAAATATCTTTGAAATGTAACGAATTCTTTTTGGATTTTTTTGCAAATTTTAGAAAATCTAGGACTTTTCTGTAAAACTTTTAACATTTGAAGTATTTTGGATTTCAACGTAAAATATAAAAATATCTTTGTAGGTTGATTTTTTTTATTTTTCAAATTATGTCTTTTGGGTTTTTCTACGAGTTGTGTAAATTATATGGATTTTGGATATTTTCTAGCTTGGTCACTCACGTAAAATTGACATTTGTCTCCTTAATTATAAAAAATAATTTAGGAGGTGAGCATATTTCATAATATTATATATTATCTTTATTTTTAAATTTAAATATAAGAAACAAATACTAAGATTAAGAGTTCTATTTTTTTTACTTGTTACTTACCCGATTCAAATATTTAGATTGTCAAATTTTTAAATATTTATTGTTTTCTCTATTAAATAAAATATGTAAGTTCTGAGATTTTCTATTTCGTAATTTCTGGAGAAGTAACTGAACGTGAATGAACAATTAAATATAACATAATATAATTTTTAACATACTTAAATCAGATTTGAGCTTATATAGATATTAATTAGGATAGGATAATTGAAGCTTATATTTATTAACTAAAATTAATTAGGATGAAATATGATAATAATGTAATAATTAAAAGGGTCAAGGTTATTTTTGTCCATATACGCTCCATTCTAAAGAAAGTATGATCCCTACAGGTGTCAAGATTTCAAAAAAATCAATATATGTCCTCAACAATTTATTGTACATTGAAATTAATCAGAATGACGAAATTAGAAAGATCTAAAAGGACTCTAACTACCATTCACTACTTGATAACTCGTTCCACTCCCTACATTTTCTAATAGTAAGACAGTTTATAGCAAGGTTTTAAATGTTGGATGTCGGATTCATGTCGGATGGCTGAAATCCATGTCGGATAGCGAAAATCGGGGATATATCGGAGGACATGGACTAAATGTCGGATTGCCAAATTGGATGGTGCGCATATATATAATATCATGTCCTAAATGTAATCTAAGCATTCCTAAATTCAATATAAACATACTTTATAAATTCTAGAGACGGCGTCGACGATGGGTGGATTTTGACGTCGCAGAGAGGCAGTGCCGACGACGGAACGTCGTAGGGAGGCAGTGTCGGGCTCTTCTTCTTCTTCATCTGCTCAGGGTCCTTCGGATGAGTCACGAATCACCCTTTCCTTTATCCCGACGACGGGATACTCTGCCGCCCTCGGGTTCGGTTAGGGTTCGAATTTCGGGGCGCAACGGGAGATGGACGAAAGGGGGTCAAGATGGAGATGAGGGAAGGGTGTTGTCGTTCACGAAAGGAGTGGTGGGTTCCCAAACCCGCTGCAGCCCTAATTTTTCTCTTTTCTTTCTATTGGGTTCATAAGAAATCCTTATACATGAGAACGGGTCAAACGGGTTTGGGTTTTTATCACTAAACCCAAACCCGATAATAAAAAACATATCTAAAAAAAGGATCATATTAGCAGATTTTTTAAAGCTGAAAAATCGGCCGATATGCCCGATATGGCCCGATATTTTCGATTTGGCCCTGAAAATCAACATATGAGTTGAAAACGCCCATGTCGTGTCGCTCAAGCCCTCAAACCGACATGTCGGCCGACATTTAAAACCTTGGTTTATAGCACTTTTAGTTATAATTTTCTAAAAATCTATTCATATTAGCATTGATTATTAATATGTTACAAACATTTTTTACACACAAGTTTACTACATAATGCACATATCGTGCACCAGAGAACTAGTTGAAAAGAATTTTATGCTTATATGTATGACTAAACATTAACAAGTTTTTTTTAGGCATTTAAATGATGTAGATGAAGATGATGAATGGATTGGGCTGCGAATTTGGTATTCACAAAAATAAATGCTTAGAACTAAATTCTATATCTAGAGATCAAAATATTCTCACCAAAAAAAGAGTACACTTTCTAAAGTGAAAGGATAATTGCAACATAATTGTTTATGGAGAAGTCAAGATCATAACATATAAAAGCTCGGTTAGATCAAAGGTTACCAACCATTTTGAACCAAAGAGAAAAGTCACCAAATGGTTCAAGGCTAAAAAGAAATATAAATTTCTCATGATAGCCTAGTATGTGACAATATATTAAAGTTCCAAGTAGGATAAAGTTTATGAAATGAATCAATTGTCACAAAATAAATAAGCAACTATGTCCAACTCAATATCTTATTGAAAGAGTCAAAACTCATTGCTTTTCCTTCAAATAGACCAACCATTGAAAGCAATATTCTCCATCTGTAGCATATTCAATAAAATCCAATCAAACTTGGATTTCTATAAATTATCTATTAGGGGTCCTTTGGTGGACGGGTAATAGAGTTACAGCATCAAGTATTGCGGTCAAAATATCTTTCAAGTGTTTAGTTAGGCTAGCAACAAGGTAGTTGGGAATGATAATTGGATTTACACTTCGTAGAAAAAAGTTGCAACATTGCAAGTTCTTTTAAAAACTACAAAAGGATTGTTTTACTTAAATACCCGCAAGTTTTACCTCGTGTTTAACTTTGTTACCCCAAAGTTTTGTTGTCTTAAAAATACCACAAAATTTAAGTTTGATACCCCAAACTTAGATTTTTTTTTTTTTTTTTTGTTAGACTTTTGTTAAAGTCTAGGTAACAAAGTTGAATTTTTGTTAAAGTTTCATATCAAAGTTAATTGGTTGAACTTTGGGGTATTTTCCTGCAAAAAAAAACTTTGAGATAGCAAAGTTAAAAATGAGGTGAACTTTGGGGTATTTTATGGGCAAAGAAAGAACTCTAAGGTTTGAATTTTTGTTAAAGTTGTGTATGAAAGTTAATTGGTTAAACTTTGGGGTATTTTTGAGCAAAAGAAAACAATAGCAAAGTTAAAAAGTGAGGTGAACTTAACTTTAGGGTATCAAAGTTACAAATGGAGTAAACTTTAGGTTATTTAAGTACAAATAACTAAGAAAATAACAAATAACAACTAATGACATGTCATCGAGTGGATTTCAAAGTAAAAAGTGTAGATCATTTTACAAAGCAAATTAACAAACAATTGATTTGGAATACTAATACATTTTCTGTAACAAAAATTGTAAACTTGTTGATTTTTGCAACTAATCAAACATTGGATATGGATCTGGAAAACATTTCGGACAATAAAAATAGAAATCTCCAAATGATGAATTTGTGGTCAATTTCTTGTAAGAAATATAGCATGTAGTTTTTTTTACATGCAATATCTTTTGTGTTTACAATCGCAGCATAGCAAACAACCCCTTAATGCAGCCTACAGTGTTTCCTACTCCCCCTCTAGATATTTCTCGCATCTTTAAAATTATTCATTTTGTGGTTATGCCAAAAGAACCCTCCACTAAGTTCTCTTTTCCTAAAAGCTAAATACACAAGTACTTGCGAGTTATGATTATTAACCCTAACATCATCATTTAAGGGGAAAAAAGAAAAATCAAATGTCATGAGGAGTTTGCGGTGGAGATCTACCTTGGAGTTTATCATATGAGACAACGAGAATGAAGACGCCTCACAGTCATGGGCTCTAGTGAAAAACTTTGGATCTGAACGAAGTTCTTTGAAGAGAAATGCAGGTCAATAAACATTTAGTAATATAAAAACTATGGAGAAACAAGATTGCATGTTACTTTGTGAATCTCGGTCATCTACTACAGGATGGTCCTCACGAGTAGTCCATCTCTTGGTAGCTCACTTAGCAAAATGGATTGCCACTCCATACCACTTTTACTTGTGCAGACATACACATCTAGTTGATATAGACTCCTATTGACAGTATCCAAGATTCAAATAATATATATCAAAATTCAAAATTTGGTTTTTAAATTGAGAATTTATTCTATTGGGTGCATGGATAAATTTAGTATGGTCATCTACCCCCACTGATCCTATAAAATTAGTTTCATAAAAAAAGTATTTAATACAAATTATTTGCGCCCATGATCTCAATTATAACTCTAATCTCATCCCTTTAGGTTGCCTCATCATCCACAAATCCCCATGTAAGGTTGCAACCCGCGTAGCCAAAATCCTTCCACTTCTGCTTCTGCCTTTCTCCTGAAAGCAAATCATGACCAAAACACATGTCATTTTCCCTAGAGAAAGTATAAAGCCAAAAATCAAAACTCCTCCTCTCCATCTTCTTTGTTCACTTTGTTCTGTTCAATACTTTCTAAGACAACCACGAGTGCTCTCTGCAGAAACTATAAAATTTTACCCTAAAATTAAATTAAGTTGGACATTTTTAGAACTTCTTAGAAACTCATTTGTTTTATAAGTTGGAATCCTTGAAAGGAGGGTCTGCTGCTTCTGATACGGGTGTATCTTCTTCTCTGCTTCGGGAACTTAGTGATCCTCATGGGAGCTTGAGGATAGATGATTCTTATGATAGCTTGAGTATAGAAGTGTGGGCGGAGCCGCGGGTAGTGGCGAAAACGGTCAAAAGTAGGAAAACAATGAAAATCAGAAAGCTAGAAAGCAGCTCTGGCCGGTCGACCGACGAGCTAGCACCGATCGACCGATGAAGCTATATCGATCGACCGAACAACCATCCCCAGTCGACCGAAAGCATGCACGCTACAGGTCGAGAATTAGACGTTCGGGTCAGTCGACCGAGAGGGGCCGACCGATCGACCGATGGAGGGAATGTCAGTTGACCGAATCGGGTTTCCTAGGCTGTTCTGGATTCCTGTTTTGCACGAATCCAAGTTGGATTTGCCTTGGTTATTTACCACTTTACCGCCCACGTTGTTTTAAGATATAAATAGAGATTGTTTAGGGTTTCTAAACATCAGATTGGAATTTAAAGAGGATAGAGAAGTTCTATATTCTAGAGAGATTTTGAGAGAGAGATTTTGAGAGAAAGATTTTGTAATCTTTTATTTTTCATAATCTAGATAACGTATTTTCTTTCGCCAATTAAATTATTTTGTATGCTCAAAACTCACCTTTGATAATTCCGCGATCAAATGTGCTCGCTCCGACTCGTATCAGCTTCTTTGCTACCTATCCTTTCATAGTCCTTGTAAGTTTTCACTTCTTTTTACTTGCAAAGTTTAAAGTTTCTACATAAAATTTGGTGTTGTTATGGGACCATTCATGATCCTCTTATTTATAGATTTTAAAGTTTAATTTTTAACTACTATTTATAGATTTTAAAGTTTAATTTTTAACTAACTTATTTGATTACAATTGTGCAGCATTTGGACTTGTTGCTTGCATCTTTCTAATGTTTACCTCTGCATGCATTGGTGAGAGCCGACGAAAATCATCTTCATTCTAGGAATTATTTGCTTCCTAGTGTGTTAAGAACTTTAAACACCCATTGAAAATTATATGTTCTTTTATCTCCTCTTTTCTTGTTTACTGTTAAAATAGCTATGGTTTTATTTAATATTTTGAGTGCATACTATTAAATTGTTAAGTGTTCTAAATATTCAACTAGTAATTTTAGTTATTTATTATAAGCTTAACTATATAGAAAAATGTGCAATTGCGTGAGAGATGATTGGTTGAATGATTGCTTAGTCGCTTGTATTGAAAGAGACGTCTTTGATATCATAGACAATGAAAGAATAACACATAGTCATCAAAATATGAAAACGCGGAGGGAACAATTGTAAAGAATTTTATATACTTTTATTTGATTATATTTTTTGTGCTTATATGCATATTTGATGTCATTACTATTTAGCTAAAAATGTCATATATTTATATTTGAGATCTTGCCCCAATTACCAAAGTTTCTGGGTCTGCCCCTGATAGCATGTGATCCAAGGTTTTAAATATCAGCTATCGAGGATTTATCGGACGATCAAAATCCATATCAAATAGCAGATATCGGGGATAAGTAGTATTTATCGTAGAGACATTACCGGATGGTGATATACATAATATAATATTCTAAAATATAATCTAACCATACTTAATGAAATATAAACATATCATAATGTAAATAATTATATTTAGGATCATTAACCAATGGTAGAAACTCAGGTCGGGTCGGGTTTAAAGTGTATTAAATAGGTGCTCGTTGCCTGAAATCAAAAATCAACCCAAAGACTGATAATTCCGATTTTTGGACCGACAGTATCGGCCGGTAACTCACATTATCGACGATAAACATCCAAAAACTATAACTGATTTAGAATCGAACTTATCATAGCGAAAGGTCCCCAAAACCGATAAAACGCCAATAATATCGGTTTATTGGCCGATATTTAAAACATTGATGTGATCTACTAGAAATCAAGTATTTAGAAACAAAATCTCAGAAATTTCAATGTATTTTAACCATGCATCTCATGTTTCCAGAAACAATTTCAAAATTTTCATAAAATCTTAATTTTTGCACCTAGATAGATACATATTAAAAAATGTTGAAATTATGTAATTTTTTGTATCTAGGTATGTTGAAACTAAAAGCACTTCAAATATACATACGGGTATGATAGATATGAGGTAGAAGTAATGTGCTACCAAGCATAAGGGGTGGCATGCGGTGTGCATAATATGCATTTGTGCACGCATGCGTGCATAAGTGTGCATGCACACGCACAACAAGTTTGAAAGACATGTTTCTCTTTATGGGAGGGGGAAAACACTAGAAGAAGCAAATGATTACTAGACTGCTCTTCAATTGGGATGTACCCTCCATTCCTTTCTAAGGCTATCTTCCAAAGGTTTCTTTAGTTTGGAATGCAACAAAACACCTATGGGCTTTCCTTTCCCCCAAAACAATTAAGGAAAACAATGTATAGGTACTTAATTTAAAGGTAAATGTTCTTCAATAGAGATGATATGATATGATCACCCTATATTCAAATTGAATACCACCAATAATCTCAGAATGCAATTGAGGTGCCTAGCTACCAAATTTACTAAGAAACCAGCAGATTATCGGATGCCAAAATCAAAATTCACCAAACATACAGTAATCTAGGTTAAAGAAAAGGGAATTACTGACTTCGACTAGGATCAAACTCAACCGTTTGCTTCTCTTTATCCTCAGCCTTCGTCTGCTGCTCTTCTTCAGGAGCTTTGTTCACATCCATCCCCGAGTCTCTTACGAAAAAACTGAAACCAGCACAACAAATCAACGATTTTGCGGACTCAATTCAATCTTCCACCTAGGGTTTCTATCACCGCAAGGAATTGAACGGCATTAAATTGCAAAATATTGTCAAGAAATCTTACCTCTTGTTTTGATTTGGTGCTTAGGGTTAGGGTTTTCTGGAGCGGCGAGTCTCGAGATTTTTAGGGTGTTTTGAGAGGTCGGAGGAGAGAATAAAGAAGGCGGGCTCGGGTTTCCGTCCCTCAATCGATACCCTCGCTTTGAATGGGCCCCGCTGACGAGAAATTGAGGCACGGATTCCGGGTGAAGTGAAGTGGGTGATGTTTTTGAGTTTTGAGAAGCTTCTGCTGCCATTGGGCCGGGGAAGGATCAGAGAGAAAGAGGTATACGGTGGAGATACGTAGAAACAAGTACTGCAGAGAACCCCTCCACAATATTATTATTTATGTAAAACACCTTTGATCTGTTTAACCGTCTAATATCGTGAACTTAAACTCATTTTTTAGTTTATTTATTGTAAAAAATTATAATTCATTTAGTAAACTCATTTTTTTTAGTGATTGTAAAAAAAATTATAATTCATTTAGTAAATCTTCATTAGAAGAGTTAAAAAGTAAAAAAAAAATATATAGGTTGTTTTTGTGTCATGGAAAAAATATTGTTAAATATTGCATAGTAAATATAATGAAGCACTGAATTGAGAGGGAAAATTTTGTGGTTTTTATGATTGTTAGAAATATAAGAGTTTTTTAATAACATGCATTGCAATAGCTATAAAAATTGATCATCGATGGGGTTGCTTTCTTGTAATAACGAAAATCAATTTTAATGCAATATTGGTAGTATCTATGTGCAATCATTTATAGTGTGTTACAACCATCAATTTTTAAAATCTGTATGAAGATATCATTAGATCCATACTATATGAATTTCTTCGCACGGTGCTTTCATGATATTTAATGCCCTTGTTTGTATATACTAGTATAATATCCGTGCTTTGCATGTGGACATATTTTTTATATTTAACATTATATTATCTAATAAACGATATATAAATATTCTATAAATTTATTTTATTACACTATTACTAAAAAATTAAGTTATACTATAATTAGTACTTGTACTATTATTAACGTACATTTAATAGTTATTTAAATTTGCTTATTATTGTGTTATTAAGCATTTTTTAAGAGTATAATTATTAAGCAATAATGTAATTCTTAGTTTAGGTAACACTATTGAAATAATTAAATAATTTATATTATTAAATATTTATGCTATGTAGATATCTTATTACAACATTAATTAAATAAGAGCGATAATTCTTAATATTAAATGACTTTACGTTGTAAAGAATATTAATTTTTGATAATTAACATCGTCTTAGTAATAAAAAATTAGACATTATAAATTAAAAATATTTTTATTTAGGAAAAATACTTTATATAAAATTATTGAATCCTTGAAATTTATGAGACGTTTACTTTTTAACAAAAAGTGTATGTCTCATAAAATTCAAGGATCTAATATTTTTTATATAAAATATTTTTTTCTAAATAAAAATATTTTAAATTTATAATATCCAATTTTTATTACTAAGATGATATTTTAACATCAAACAAGGTAATATTGCTTACAATATTATAATGTCCAGTTTTCCCTATTTATAGTATTATTAAAAATTATAATTATATAAAAATAATTTATTAAATAAATAATTCAATATTTCATTATAATTAATAATAATTTAATATAAATTATAATTTTTATGACTTTTATTGTCATTATAAGTTATTAATATATTCTATTGAATGACGAAATGTCTTGGGAAAATAAAGAGAAAAGTATATGTCTCAAAAATTTCAAGGATCCAATATTTTATATAGAGCAATTTTCCTAAATAAAATTATTTTTAATTTATAACTTCCGGGTTTTTATTATTAAGATAATATTAATTATTGAACAAGGTGATATTGTTTACCATATAAAGAATAATTCTCTATATATACCATTATTTATAAATATAATTATGTACAATAATTTATTAAATAAATAATTTTCCTACTTTATATAACTAATAGTTCTTTATAGTAAATTATAAATATCTATGAATTTTATTATCATTACAAGTTATTAATATATTCTAGTTAATGACTGATGCGGCATAATTATGTACCAAAATTGTAAGTGCACAATTGATCAAGTTATAGTATAAAAATATTGATCCCACGATGAAGGTGATTTTAAGAAATTATTAGAATTGGTTCTTATGTTTTGTGCGTGACAAAAATAGGATTAAAGAATAAGTGTGATTGTGATGAGTGATTGTTGTGAATATCTGCAAGAGACCATAAATTGAATTTTAGAGGAGAGAAGAAAGAATCAAAGAATAAATGAAATCACAAGGTAAGAAAGAAGAATGAATAAAATCAAGAAATAAAATCAAGAATGAAAAGAAAATTCAAAAAGGTCAAGATGGAGGATTCAATTGAAGATATGAGAAATCTAGAATTTAATCCACTAGCTAATCTCAATTACAAAATACAAACTACTCTCTGTTTATCATATTTCAACTTAGATTTATTAAACATAGACTATCAAACCATTTAAGGAAAGTATAACCTATCAAATTATCATCTAAGTTAAAATTACTATTCATGATAAGAACAACAACAATATAGTAATCCTAGAATTAATAAGCATAACAAATCAAACCATTTAAGATAAGTATAGATTATCAAATTCTTCTTCTACCAATTAGTTTTCTAGTTGATTATCCTAAACATGAATATTTTAAGTGAAAGAGAATAATTCATACAATATAAAGGAAATTAGACTAGTTTCATACAACTCTAAGATTCCTACAAGAATTAATTTCACATCTTAAGAAATAAAAGCAAGAAGAAAAATAACTAATTACAAAAAGAAAAAGAAAAGAAAAATCTAAACTATGAACAAGAAATAAATCTAACTACAAAGAATTAAAATCTAAACTACAAAATAAATTGCAAAAATTACATGCAAGAAAATAAATCTACTCTACAAATTAAAGTGCAAAAAGAAATAAAAAGAAAATAAAATAAAGCTACACTACAAGCAGGAATGTAAATCTAACTAATAAGCAATAATAAAGAAATTACTAAAAAGAAATAAAAGAGGAAGATAAAAGAAATACAAACCTTCAAATTGCTCTTCATCTCCATCCTCATCATTCAACAAAGAGGAGAAAAAAAATTTAAAGTGGAGAAAAATTCTTTTATTGATTGCAACAAAAAGTTATAATTTTTGGAAGGTCTTCTCAATTAAGAGTAACCCTCCTCTCCAAATGGAGTTACAAAATTTTTTACACCCCTAACCCCTCACTCTCTACCCCTATTTATAGTAAACATCAGTGAATGAGAGTCATTGGATTGAAATCTTATCCAAAAATAATAAATTTCAGCCCTTAATTCGTAACAAACCGTAAGTCAGTATCGATACCGGCATCGATACCTCAGTATCGATACCAGCATCGATAGGGGTATCGATGCCGGCATCGATACCCAGTCCTCTCCTGTTGTTGTCCGAACTTTTCTCTTGTTCTTGGACTTGGGCTTTTGGGTTTTGCCATTTCTTCTTCTTTTTAGCTTTAGGCTTTTGGATAATTTGTCAATTGATTTTCCAATGGGCTTCTTGATTTCTCTTTTGCTTCATTTCTTCATTTACTCAAGGGCCTTTGTTGAGAGATGAGATTTTTAGGATTTATTCTTCATTAACCTGTATTTAAAGATAAAAACAATTATTAGTGGCATATTTATTCATATAAAATAGATAATGAGGGTATAAAATTGTAATAAAATGTGATTATCAATGACCAGATATTTTGAGAAAATGACGAGGTGCATAGTTAATGAGGGGTTATGGATAATTAGTTTTATAAATAATGGTATAAATGTGATTTGTAAAAAAATGAGAGGGCAAAAAAGTAAATTAAAAGTTTTGACATGAGCATTTCTCTTTTATAAGTAGCATGTATGTAAATACATGTTATGGTATGTATGTAAATACATGTTATGGTGTTTTCAGTCGCCAAAGTATGACCCTTTGCCAGCTACAGACAGGTGTCCCCCTTCATGCACTGCTCAATCCAAATTGACGGTCCTGTCGAGTCGACATCTCCTTATGTCGACACGAATGACGGTACTTGTCGGTCCTCTTATCGAAGATGACTCGCAACGAGCCCACTCGATCGGTTATTCAACGCCTCGCGAGGTCGAATCGAAAGGCGTTACTTCTCGCCTTCTCAGTGAAGCTAAATGTCGACTTCAACCTCGAGCATCTCCCACTGATAGCACGTCAACGTCTTATTTAATGCTTGGCAGGCGCATCATGCCCTTAGTCTCCATAATTCATCGAACCATGTCAGCATCGCTATGCCTCCGATCACGTCTCATTTAATGTTGAGGTAATCTCTCCTCCACTTACCGACCGACATGTGTAAAGTAGGTGCTGACGCAGTTGCCAGCCCATACTTTCTCACTGCCATCCTATGCTCAGCTGGAGTGTCCATTCTACCCTTCCAGCATCACTATAAATAGAGATATGATTCTCAATAGAAAGAGACTTTTGACTTTGGACCTTCTGATCTTTTACTAACTTTTTAGAATATCTGCTAATTATATTGTACTACACATAAGAACTCTCACGGCTCTTTATTTCCACATTCAAGTTTACCAGCTGACTTGATCGTCGGAGGTACAATGGGGGAACCAAGCCCTATCCTATCACGAGTTCCTACTTTGTGCAGGTTAAAAGCTACTCTACTCAAAACCAGATATTCAGAGAAGTGAGCAGCATCTCATCAATCTCACCCGTGAAACATTGACTGTTTGGTTAACCATCATCAACAGTTTCCATTGTGGGGCTCGAACCCGCTTTGATGTGGAGAGCACAAGATATTCTAGTAAAAGGCAAAAGAATAGTTTGCTCTGTGCTCACCATGCAACTGCGTACGCTACCAATGCTGAGGTGATCTTTCCTCCACTCACCGATCAGCACGTGTAAAGTAGGCGCTGACGGCCGTCAGCCCATACTTTCTCACCACCATCCTGTGCCCGGTTGAAGTGTCCATTCTGTTAGGTCTTATGTTATGAGCCTACATCTTCTAATCTATTTTTCATGATTACAAACAATTCCTAATATTGTTTGTCTAGTGTTTATGTTTTCTTATTAGGTATTCTAGACAAATAATATGTTGGAGGTTGGTTAGATTGCGCCCTCACAATGATATCAAAAGGAGGTTGGCGAAATATCTGAGTGAAGCATATGCATACTAGTCAAGATCCAAGTTTAAGCTTCTTCCATGTGTACCAAGATAAGCTACAATGAAAGATCTATCAAGCTTGGGTACATTAAGTTTAGGGTTTATATAATGTGTGTTAATTCTATAAGCTCAAATATACACACACATTTTATTTGTGAATTTTCTCAAATATAGGAGTGTTTATTCAAAATATGTTTTAATATGTTTTGGACTATATATACATCACAAACATCTTTTATATGCCCATATAAATATTCCATAAGTTTTCAAAATTTGTTTTGAGTCAAAAATCAAAAATCACATGTTTTATTAAACATGTATTTTAATGTTTTTGAATATTTCTGAGATTTCACAAATGGTAAGAGCAAATTAAAAAATTCCTTTTCTAACACGCTCATAATTATGTTTATAAACTTTTCCCAAAGTTTTATATTTTTTGGAATTTATTTGTTATTTTTAAAAGGACTTTAAAATTCATTTTCAAAAACCGTTTCAGGCTGATAACATGTTATCAGTCGACTAATCAGTCGACTGATAAGTCGACTAAAAAATGTGTCTGTAATCTTCAAAAGTTTCTGTTTCGTGTTGGTCTCTGATAATCCATCAGTCGATTGATAAAGGTCATCGGTCGACTGATGAGCTGGTAAATGCCTACAATGGTCAACTCATCAGCCGACTGATGAAACCCGTCAGTCGACTGATGGCCCAACGGCTAGTTTTTTTAGCCTTCTGTTTTTTATTTTTTTGCTGGTTTTTGTTGGTTTCTTCTTGGCTTTGGGGTTTCCTATAAATACCCCCACATTCCTCAGTTCACCTAAGAAGAAGAAAGTTTTTAAAAAAATTTAAAGGCTGTTTAAGTTTATTTTAGTGTTTGTTTCAAGTTTAGTTTGTGAAGCAATTTTCATGAGAGCAAAGAGGAGATCATCCTTTGATGTTTGAGCATTCACTCTTCTTCCTCTCTCTTGTTATCTATAGAGAAGTTTTCCTAAACTCAATCTAGCTTTACATTTATATTGTTTGATTGTTATTTTATTAAGCTAGTGTTTATATTGAGTTTAGTTGATTTTATTTACTCTTTGTTTACACACACACAACCATTGAGCTTATTGTATTTGCATACATTGTATAATTGGGTTGTGGGATTGTATGACTTAGAGTGTGAGCTTACATTGTGTTCTCATCCATTGTAGATAACAATTTATTTGTATTGAGAGCTATTTATGAGGTTCACTTCGTATTACACTAGAGGAGTGTGTGGTGAGAGACGGGAACGTCCCAAGAGGAATGGGGTAGGTGGTAATGCCTAGAGAGAGGTTATAGTTCCTAACACTTGAGGGAGACACGAGCTAGAGATCAACACTTGAGGTGGTAGTTAGTGTGTTTACATTGTGAGTATTTGTAAAGTTTTGGTGAACTAAAAAACTGAGTATGAGGTGTAAACGTTATTCGGATGAGCGTAGAAAACTCAGTTGTGATAGTGGAGATCTCCTCGATGTGAGGAGCGGAGACGTAGGTCGTGAGGACCGAACTCCGTGATCATATCGTTTGTTTGTGATTAGATTGGCGCACTTATTTTTGTGTTCATATCTTATATCACCTTTGTCTATTGCTTATTGTTTATATTCCCACTATCTTGTTCGTGTTCATATTGCCATTGGTTTATTATCCTTGCACATGTATTATTCATTTCTCTTGTGCTAGGATATATTTGTTAGTAAAGTTTTTAATTGACATTAAATCAGATTAGATTAGCATAAACCCTATTCATCCCCTTTAGGGTTCTCTCCTAGTGGCATTAGGGTGCTTTTAATTGGTATCAGAGCTTGGTGCTCTTGATTTAAGGTTTAACTGCCTTGAATTAACGGTTCAAGCTTTAATATTGTTGCTAATCTTGTTTTGATATTATATATTTTGCTTACTTGTATATTATATGGATATGTTTGGTGTAGGCTACGACATAAATGTTGCTCCTAGATATAGTAACTTCCCTTATGATTAATGATGTTGTAGATTCAAAATTTTTGTTGAATCTAGAAATATAGATTTATGGGAAGTTATTGATAATGCTTGTGCCCGCTTCGGAGAAATCCAAGTGGAGCAAACATGACAAGAAAATATTTACTATGAACAAGTTAGTGTTAGAATTTATGCATAATGCTTTAGGTCCATGTATTTCTAACGAAGTTGCTCATTTTGATAGTGCTTATACAATTTAAATTATTTGAAACACATCAAGGGAACTTGGAGGCGGTTCGACGATTGTTGGCGGTTCCCTCTTTAAGTTCACATTGAGCCTCTTCATGCACACGATCACTAGACGATAGCCCTAGTGATGTATGCGAGTCCGATAACAAAAATGATCTTACTATTGATGAACTCGTACATGGTTATGAATTGTTGATGCATGAGTATAAGAATTTGCAATGTATTACATTAACTTAAAAAAGCAAGCATGTCGAAATAAAATCCTCTCATGAAACACTAGCTACTAAGTTTGATCTCATTGCAAATAAAAATATAAATCTTAAAGAATGCAATGAAAAAATAAAATTAAAAAATGCTAGTTTGTTTCATGCTAAATGTGATGCAATGTTAGAAGTTGAGAACATAAGAAAAGAGCTTAATTCTTTCAAAATTGATCATGCATGTTCTACTTCTAACAACAATGCTTGTGTGGATAATAATGAGTTGAATCATGTTAAAAGTAGAATATCCTCTTTAGATTCAACATTAAAAACTTGCATTGTTAATAATAACAAGCTTATGGACTTGTGTGCAAAGTCCCACAAAAATATTTCTAAGAAACCTATTCACTATGCACACAAGTATAACAAAATTTACAAATGTTTAATTTGCGACCGTAAAGGCGATATTGCTAAATTTTGATATAATGCACAAAAGCCTAACAAGCCAAAATCATGTTTGTGCATCCCATCAAGCTTCCTCTTCTCATACACATGTATACACACATAGTGATAATCATAAACATGCTCATGTGTATAAGCGTGATTTTTGTGATCGTTTTGGTCATTTGGCCAAGTATTGTTTTAATTTAAAAAGGAATTCACTTTTGCCAAATGATTCTAAAATACCATATGTGTTTAATTGCAATGTTTGTGGTAGATTTGGATATATTGTAAAATTTTGTTATGATTTGTAAAAAGCTTCTATGTTGCAAAATGTTTCAAATAGACCCATGTTTAAAAGTATTTCGCATTTGCAAAAAGCTTTAAATAATTCACCATTGTTTGCAAATATTTCACGTGCACATCCACATGATCAACATAAACAAATACATCCTCTTCATTGTACTTATTACAATTGAATGGGTCATTTGCATAATTATTGCTATGACCGGATCCATGCACAAAATATGCCCAAAAGGGATCATAACCCTAGGGCTTTAAGCTTTAATGATAGGGGTCATGTCCCTAGACTCTTAGGTATCAAGAGTAATTGGGTACCAAAACATGTTTAATCTTTAAGAATGAATTCTTTAGCTTTTTAGTTGTTCATGTTCTTAAAGAAGTTTTCCATTTAAGTTTTATAAACAAAATTGAAAACAATTTTATACTTGGTATTTGATTTGAAAAGTTATCATTCATTTTTTCCATGATTCTCTTTCATAGACTTTCATGTTTTATCCTTTATGAATTGATACAATTTTTATCAAGATGTTTTTTTCTAAAACATCATTTTTGTTAGTATATATTTTTTTTAATTTTTATGTTTGAACAACGTGTTTGTGTTTATGGGATCATTATAAAATACTCTTATGATGATATTTATGTGTTTGAGCTTCTGGATCATCTATTTATGGTTTATAATGTATTCCTTATATGGTTTGATCAAGTTTTACAAAAAGGATTTCTTCTATTGATCAAACATTTTTTAGATATATATTTTATTTTGTATTTGCATATGAGAGGTTATATGTTTGAGCAACCCCCGGGAGGTTTACCGGATGCTAAAAGCTTTATTTGTATTGAAACTTGTTTCAAGAGCTTGTTATGCTCACATCTCTTGTTTTTGTTAAAAATGATACAATATATACACTTTGAATTTCTTTTGGCATCATTTGAGGCTTTTATTTGAACCTTCATGAGGTTCATGATTTCATTTTTTTGATTTCGTGATCTACTTTTGTTTATATCCAAATAATGTTTTATGATTGGATATTAAGACACATTTTATATGTCTATTTGTGCTCTCAATAAACCATGTTTTATGATGGATAATTTAAAATTTTTTTAAATCATTTAATGTTTGATTTTCTTTTATTTTTTTAATCTTTTAGGTTTTATGTTTTAGACTCTTGTGGTACCTTATCTTCATGATACATGCATATGTGTTCACTTGGTCTTCTTTAATGCGAGTTGTGTTTAGGATATTCTATATCCATGCCTATTCACATTTGTTTGCCATGTTCATAACTGCATATTTTCCATATGGTATTTTGATAGGGGGAGCATTCCCTATATCTTTTTATGTTTTATACTCACCCGTGCCCTTATGATAGGGGGAGCTTTCGCTCTCTTATTCTTTTGTTTCCCCATTTTAATGTTGCCAAAGGGGAGAAACAAGTGGATTGTGAGTATATTTTAAAAGTATTGTGTTTTAGTGTATATCTTATATACTCTTTGTGTAGATTGTTTGTCATCATCGAAAAGGGGGAGATTGTTAGGTCTCATGTTATGAGCCTACATCTTCTAATCTTATTTTGATGATTACAAATAATTTCTAATATTATTTATCTAGTGTTTATATTTTCTTATTAGGTATTCTAGACCAACAATATGTTGGAGGTTGGTTGGATTGTGCCCTCACGATGATACCAAATGGAGGTTAGCAGAATATCAGAGTGAAGCCTATGCATACTAGTCAATATCCAAGTTCAAGCTTCTTCCATGTTTACCAAGACAAGCTACAATAAAGATCTATCAAGCTTGGGTATATTAAGTTTAGGGTTTATAATGTGTGTTAATTCTATAAGCTCAAATATACATACACATTTCATTTGTGAATTTTCTCAAATATAAGAGTTTTTATGTAAAATATGTTTTAATATGTTTTGGACTATATATACATCATAAACATCTTTTATATGTCCATATAAATATTCAATAAGTTTTCAAAACTTGTTTTGAGTCAAAGATCAAAAATCACATGTTTTATTAAATATGTATTTTAGTATTTTTAAATATTTCTGAGATTTCACAAATGGTAAGAGAAAATTGAAAAATTCCTTTTCCAACACGCTCATAATCATGTTTATAAACTTTTCCCAAAGTTTTATATTTTGAAATTTATTTGCTATTTTTAAAAGAACTTTAAAATTTGTTTTAAAAAATCGTTTCAGGCTGATAACCTGTTATCAGTCGACTGAAAAATATGTCTGCAATCTTCAAAAGTTTTTATTTCATTTTGGTCGACTGACCAGTCGACTGATGATCCATCAGTCGACTGATAAATATTGTCAGTCGACTGATAAGCTGGTAAATACCTACAACGGTCAGCTCATCAGTCAACTAATGAAACCTGCCAGTCGACTGACGGCCCAACGGCTAGTTTTTTCATCCTTCTGTTTTTTATCTTTTTGCTGGATTTGTTTGGGTTTTGTACCTTGGTTTTTCTTCCTATATAAACCCCTATTGTTTTCATCAGAATTAAGTTTTTGAAGAGGATTTTAAAGAGGAGTTTAAAGTGTTTTAAAGTTTGTTTAAGTTTCTAAGTTTGAGTTTACAAAGAGGAGACTTGCATTTTCAATTGAGGAATTCATCCTCAATCTTCTTCAACCTCTTTGTGTTTAAAGAGAAGTTTTTCTAACTCTTTTCTCTAGCAATTTTATTATTGATTTTCATATTCTTATTATTGCTAGTTTGCTAATTGAGTTAGATTTTATTTATATTCATTTTATCACACATACCCTATTTGAGCTTGTAACATTTCATACATCATATATTGGGTTGTGGATTTGTGATTTGTGAGATTGAGCTTACATTGAGTTCTCTTCCAATTAGAGAACATTTTATTGTAATTGAGCTTTATTGTGAGTTACACATTATATCACACTTATACACCGAGAGGAGTGTGTGATGAGAGACGGGGTTGTCCCAAGAGAAGTGACGTCGGTAGTAAAGCCTAGAGGTAGGTCGTAATTCTGAACACTTGAGGAAAACACGGGCTAGAGACCAACACTTAGAAGGTGTAGAGTGTGATTGCAATTGTGTGTGTTGTAAAGTTTTCGGTGAACTAGAAATCTGAACTGTGAGGTGTAAAAGTTGTTCGGGTGAGCGTAGAAAACCCGGTTGTGATATTGGATTTCTCTTCGGGAGTAGAGAGCAGAGACGTAGGACGGAAGGTCCGAACTTCGTGATCATCTTTGTGTGTTAGAGTTTGCATTGGCGTATCATTTGTGTCTAGTGCTTAGTCTATTTTATTCATCTTTGCTCATTGTTTATATTGCTCATTCTTGCTTATATCACATTGTATATCTATCTTACAAGAATAATTTGTTAATAAGTTTTAATTAGCATTAATATCTAATAAAATTAGAAATAACCCTATTCACCCCCCCTCTAGGGTACTGTCACATTCTACCCTTCCTGGACCACTATAAATAGAGGTACATTTCTCAATAAAGAGGGACTTTTGACTTTGGACCTTCTGATCTTTTATTGACTTTTTGGAATATCTGCTAATTATACTGTACTACACACAACAACTCTCACAGTTCTTCATTTCCCTACTCATGTTCGCCAGCTGACTTGATCGTTAGAGGTACAACGGGGGAACTAAGCCCCGTCCTCTCACAAGTTTTAGCTGAGCCAATAATAATTTCAAAGTGTAATTCACTCTGGGAGGGTATTTTACCTCAGCATATCGACTTTTTTATTTATTGCTTTGCTTCTTTGCTCAATAAAATTTCAGTTGCCATTAAAAATAAGAAAAAAGAAAAAAAAAGAAAATAGGGACATCAAATTTATGGCGAACATCCTCTTTACATATGTAGCTTCACAATTGGGCAAAATGATCAGATTGGTATATTTTATAGACCCTATGTGACAAAATGGTATAAATTTTTTAACTTTTGTCAAATTAGTATATTATGTAGCCTCCGGCGCCATATACACCTTAAGTTTGGTCGGGGTTATTTTTTCGGCCAGTGCTGATGGGATTTATTGCATAAAACCCCTCATCAAAAACTCATCCTGCTCCTAACCCCCCCACCTCTCCCTCCTCCTCCTCATCCTCATCCTCTTTAACCTCCCCATCTCTCTCCTTGTCATCATCCTCTTCCTCCTCCTCCTCATCCTCTTCAACCTCCTCCTCCTCCTCCTCCTCTTCAACAAATCGTCGTCATCATGATCATCATCAACAACAGTCTCCTCTCAAATCCAACCTCCATCAACAAATGACCGCCAAAGTCGATGTCTTCATGAGCCAATAGTTAACACGTTGAGCATGAAAACTATGCTTGCACGTTAGCAGTAACCTGCATTTCTCCCCATTTCTAAAGCGCTCCAAGCAAACTGCACAATTTTTTTCTCCGTCGTCGAAATCATAATAAGGGAGCTTCTCCAAATCATCAAGGGACAAACCATTGTTCCCTTCATTCTTAAGCTCCTCTCCTTGCGAAATTGTGTTCATCCCCCTTCTAAATGCTTTTCCTACAACGCAGATATGCAACAGAACCAAGACTCCAATGCCAATAAAGAGAATGATGGATGCAATGGTGATGGATATCACCATGAATTGGGTTGCAATTATCAAAAGACTGTCACTCATTTCTTCTTCTTCTTTCCCCCTCAATCCCTCTTATTTTCTGAAATTTCTTGAGAATTTTCAGAAACTGTGCAAGAAATCATGCCATTCAACAAACCCAACAAAACCCATGTATAGATTGGAATATTTTTGTAGAAAATTCATGCTTTTAATGATATTGAAGAAAACCCATCAGTCTTATTTGGGTCAAGGGAAGTGGGTTGAGAGAAAGAGGCTACCTTTGAAAGGATATGATGAGGATGAGGAGGATATATGAATAAATATAGATGGGTCATGAGGAAAGAGATAGAAAGAGAAGGGTTTGGTGATGAGTTCGAAGAAATTCGCGGCGGCTGAGGCGACTGAGTGAGGGATGGTGGATCTGGTAAAGGGATCGAGGAGGAGGAGGAGGAGGAGGATGAAGGAGAGGGGGAGGTTGAAGAGGATGAGGAGGATATAGGATTTGAAATAGATACACTAGAACACTAGAGGGGGTGAATAATATTCTTTTAAAATTTATGCAAAGTAGATTATAAATTACAAAGAAAGAATGGTAATCTCAGAAAATGAACATCACAAACACAAGCATGTATACTGGTTCCACCTCCCTGGTGTACATCCAGTCCCCAAGCAAATCTCGCTTGAGAGTTTCCACTATGATTTTGAAACCTTACAAAATCAAAAGCAAACATGACCAATTTGCAAGACCATGCAAATTGCAACCCAATTGACAAGACCATGCCAATTGTCACCCAATCTCTAAACCAAGAGATCAACCCTCTCAAACCCGAGAAAAATCCTTTTTGAAGCAAGAATACAATTGATCCTATAAGCCTTGAATGTGTAGTGAAGTGCAGCAGTGGCTTAGGATTCTTTTTACTCTCTGAATATTGCCTATACAATCTCTAAGAATGATTGAAACCAGGGCAATATCAGAAACTCTCTTTTTCTAAACACTTAGCATGAAAATCTGAAAAACTAGAGAGTGTATATGCACAAATGTTTGATCTTATATGTATGAATTAGTTGTGCAAATTTTTGAACTTATAACCTATTTATAGCCCTTGAAAAGACAAGTTTTTAATCCCTAAAAACGTACACAAAACGGCTATAAACAATCACTTATTCAAAACCTGAAATCTTAAAAAACTGCATCTGTAGTCGACTACAAGTCGTAGTAGTCGACTACACTGAGTCTAAACAGACTCTGTGAAGTCAAAAAATTGCTTAGTAGTCGACTACAAGGCATAGTAGTCGACTACTGCCTTGTAGTCGACTACACTGTAAACTCACAGATTCTGGAATTTTCTTTTCAGTTTTTTGACTGTAACTTTCTCATGTGATATCGGAATGAGGTGATTTAAGATTTGTTGGAAAGCTCTTGAAGAGACCTACAACTTTGATCTTTTGAGTTTTTTCAGATTCTAATTTCTAAGGGGTATAAATGATATGTTTTAAAACTCACTCAATATCTATAAACTCTAATGACTAACATAGGGGATTTCTATTGTTAATCAACACACTAAGCATGTGTTACTGTGTTCTAACACTATGTGTGTGCATGTGTGTGAGTGATCAAGGCTTGTACAAATTTCTAAGCAAAGAAAATATAAAATTACATTTTGACAATAAAGTATATCTTCTTCTTTACTTCATTTTGCCTTGAACTCATCTATGTCTTGAGTATCTCTTTGAATATAATTGTTGATATAGCTCTGATACTGCAAAACAAGTGTTAGCACATAATACACACAACATATAATATTTGTTATCATCAAAATAAACTAATCTTGGGGTCAAGATTCTTAACAAAGGAGGAGGGAGAGAGGGAGGAGGAGGATGAGGAGGGGGAGGGAGAGGGGGATGAGGAGGAGGGGGTTTTAGGAGCAGGATGAGTTTTTGATGAGGGGGTTTTGTGCAATAAATCCCGTCAGCATTGGCCGGAAAAATGACCCCGACCAAACTTAAGGGTTATGTGACGCCGGATGCTACATAATATACCAATTTGACAAAAATTAAAAAAATTATATCATTCTGTCACCTAGGGTCTACAAAATATACCAATCTGGCCATTTTGCCCCTTCGCAATTGTAAGAACTCTTGTTGGGTACTCAATCATGGTGCTACAATATTCAAGAATTTTCTGTGGGACTCAATCAGGATACTACTGTGGCCCAATCATGGCTGTGGTCTGCAGACTTCATACGTCTTTGATGAATAATCGTCTAATCCCCACCCTTCTGGCTAGTTTTTGACTTTTGGAGCGAAGATTTCATCATTTGGTTTTTTTTTGCTCTGGACCCCCTAGTAATTCATGTATTTAGTACCTTGTTTTAAGACCTTTTTAAATAAAATTATATATAGATCTGAAATCTGAATTCTCGGCTTCTAAGCACAAATGGACCTAAAGATAAAAACCACTTATTATTATTTCATCATCTTGTCTCAGATTCTCATCTTTGTTTCTAGCCCAGCCTTCCCAACTACTGCCCTTTTTTCCTTATATATAAAACAATTATTTTTTTTAAGTTTTCTTTATGTCCTGCGTTTTCGTATCATATATTTATTTATAGCCACAGTAAATCATTTCATCATTTCTTTTAATTTGTTTCATCACAAAAATTTGTTCGTTATATCGGTATCAAAGTCTCCTTCACAATCCAAGATTTCTCAGTTTAAGTCAATCTAGAATCTCTAGGAACTTGCTTTCCACTCAAAGCCGTGATCTTTTTCTAATACCTGGTTGATTTTTCTCAGCTTTAACCCCAAATCTATCTCAAAACCCCCCACCCTTATTTTTTTCTTCTAACTGTCAATCAATCTTCCCCATTGGTTTGAGCTACCATTCTTTGTGAACTCTTGCCCCCAATCAGAAACCTGTTCGAATTCCCAATTCAGTCGACCAACTGGTAAAAAAAAATTGCATTTTCCAAGTCCCACTCGATGCTGGCATAGTGCTCGATGAAAATCCCCACTGACAACCTCGCCCCTTTCCGATGTCAATAGCCTGTTGCTTGCCCGTCCTCGAATGCGTCTACTGCCTCGCCTGCGCTCGCTGGGCCTACAAGCGCTGCCTCCACACTGCCGGCCACGACAGCGAGACGTGGGGCCTCGCCTCGCCCGAAGAATTCGAGCCGGTCCCTCGGATCTGCCGCTACATTCTTGCAGTGTACGAGGACGATCTCGAGCACCCATTGTGGGCCCCGCCCGGCGGCTATGGCATGAATCCTCGATGGGTTGTCGGTCGCAAGACCTATGAAGACACTGGGGGTAGAGCCCCTCCGTATTTGATATACATTGACCATGATCATGTTGACATAGTTCTTGCTGTCAGAGGCCTTAATATGGCCAAGGAAACGGACTATGCACTGTTGTTGGATAATAGGCTAGGGAAGATGAAGTTGGATGGTGGGTATGTTCATAATGGGCTTTTGAAGGCGGCGGCGTGGATATTAGATGCTGAGTGTGATGTTTTGAGGGAGTTAGTGGAGAAGTATGAGGAGTATAGTCTTACTTTTGCTGGGCATTCTTTGGGATCGGGTGTGGCGGCGATGTTGGCTATATTGGTTGTGCAGAATAGGGATAGGTTGGGGAATATTGAGAGGAGGAGGGTTAGGTGTTTTGCGATTGCTCCGGCTAGGTGTATGTCACTTAATTTGGCTGTTAGATATGCGGATGTGATCAATTCAGTAGTGCTTCAGGTGGGAAATTGGTTATTCTTCTGTCCTTTTGCTATTACTATGGCCTATGTGTAGCTTTAGATTGAAGTATTAGATATGTTATGATCCAATTGGTAGATTTTACCCTTCTATACACATGTTTGCATGCCAAGGAAATATATTATGAAAATTATTATCTGCCTCCTTACCTTGATATTTTGATAGTTTTGATTCATGTAGCTTGCGTTTGAAACTTGTCTGCAATATAGCTTAAATTTATTCATGGGTGTGAAGATTAATTAATTATATGATTTGTTTTCCCTTGTTTTAATTTTGTTTGCAGTTACTACTTTTTAAGTTTTGAATATTTCTAATTGATATCCATTAATTGGACTTTGAAATCTCTGTTGACTATTAGTTGCAGATGAAACACAACTTAGTTGGAATAATCACTTTTTTTTAATCTAGTTGGAAAGTGACTTCTTTTGGTTGATTCTTTCGTTGAACCCCTAAGCTCAAGTCATACCTTAAAATCTTATAGAGCATTGCCTGGATGTTTGTGGATGTCTGAATGTGCATATTTCGAGTTTATTGTGATGTTTAAATAAAAGTTATTTTTGTGAGCAATGAAGATTATGGCAGGGATCACAAAATGGAGCCTGTATATAGTTAGTGAAACATTTATCTGGATTCTGTAAAACAAGTAAGAGTATTAGATCACAAAAGAAGGAACTTATGCTAGAACCACTAACAGAGCCATCAAAGGCAAGTACATACCTTACACAGTTACACTTAACTAAGGATCTTTATGTCTTAATATATTTTGATAGATTTTCTGGGTTAAACACAACCAACAAATATGAAGTGTCATGTTTTCTAAGACGTGATCAATGGCCATATGATTTTATGTTAGATTATTTGGACATCAGAACTTCCATTTTGATAATTCGTGGTCGTTGAGCAACGTATGAAGTTGAAGGGGGCTATCTGCCAAAAAAAAGCACAAGAAATAAGTACTACACCTCTCTCTCAAAGCCTCAAAGGTACAAATTGGAACATTGTTAATGATTTGGTCCTGTAATGATTTTTTGATATGGTTGTATAATTCCAAAATGAAGGCTTTGATGGGACCAGGCATCTTAGAATTCTAAGATTATGCAGTTTGATTTAATGTTAAGAAGGAGGAGGTCGGAAATCTTGTTTCAAATAATTGGCATATGGGGTTCTATTCTGAAAACATGATTATGGTTTGAGAAAGTTATGGATTAATTTTCTTAATCAGCACAAGAAGTTGTAAAGGTCTCCTATGTGTCGTCTCTCAGATTACTGGAATTGGCTGAATTTGGGTTTCTTGTATTAAGTATTGTGTTACTGGGAGATTGATTTAAAGATTGAAATAAAATTCCCCACTATTTTTGGGACAAAAAATGTTACAGAACAGATGTATGCATGGGTACAGATTAAAACAGTATATAGTCATGGATAATAATTCAGATAACACTACCTTCTTTATTGGCATCTACAGGATGATGTTTGTACTTCTACACAGGAATTACTTCAGATGCAGTGTATATTACTGCATTAAAACATTAGAAAGACTTATACAAGAGAATTTGCTAATTACTCATTAGCAAACTGGAGCTAGGTCACAATTGATTGTCCTTGACTTTTCCATGGCTATGTTGCCAACCTCTACACTGAATGTGTATATCATTTCCTCCTGAGTTTTATTTAAATAAAACATTTAACTACTCTTAGAAGCTAAATTTACAAGCCTTGTCTGTTCTCATGGAGTTAGCATGCAACCTTGTCTCGCTTCTATCTTGCTTTCATATTGACACCTATTTCTATAAATACTTTATTAAAGTAGGAGTAGGTCAAGTGGTATTACCTGCATATTAACCATTATTATTTTTCCTTTGAAAATGTTTTATTTCGCATGTGCTGCCAAAATCAATTGAGTGCTATAGTGTATGAATTGATCAAGTGGAAATCATGTTCAGAACTTTCTCAGAAAATTCTGAGAAAGCTCTAGTGTTTCTCTAATTTTACTTGTAATGTGCCCTTGAAGATTTCCTATCAATTATGTTTATCATCTTATTGTGAATAATGATCTTATTCTTGTATATTCCCTGTTGCTGATGGTGATGTTATGATGCAGGATGATTTCTTACCTCGTACTTCCACTCCTTTGGAAGACATTTTCAAGTCCCTTTTCTGGTACACACCATTTTGTTATTGATAATGTCAATTTTCAACCGTTGATTTTATATAAAGCATGGCTCTGTAATATGCTATCGTGATTGATGAGCTGTTCCCAATGTAGAAGGTTTCAAGGTATAAGTGCTGTTGGGGTTTCCACTGAAAAACATAAATATATTGCCGTGCAGAGAATTAAGCAAGCACGAAGCTTGTCAGATAAATAACTCTATGTTAGGCATTTTAAATATGTCCTGTTTAATTAGACTTCGGAGTATTTGATGTTGATTAATATAAGCAAGGAAGGTGTACTCTAGAACTTAAAATAGATGCATATGCTGTTGGATAGATATGCAAGCTATGAGTTGACATGAAAATAGTCAGTCGCTCTTAAAGGTTAGCGCAAAAAACATGATGTGGAATCCACATGAAAGAAGTGAATTTATCATATATGTGTGTGTGTGTACACGTATATGTATATATATACGTGTATATATATATGTATGTATGTAGAGATGTGTGTGTAGGAGGAATATGGATAACCTTGGTACCAACGACCATTTTTTATCCTTGGTGGTGAGTTGGTTTATTCTCATCCATACATTCAAAGGGGAACCACATGCACATGGGTTGGAGAGGATCATTTTTAAGTGGGGACCACTAAGATGAGTGATTAAGCTTTGGCCACATCACTACCACATATATATGAACTACTTGGTATGAGATCCTCCATATCTCTCTCTCTCTCTCTCTATATATATATATATATATATATAGATAAATAAATATATATATGTTTGGCACCAAGCACAAACTTGGTGTTTGGTAGTGAGGTGACATATTCTAATCCACTCATTGTAGTTATCCAATCTATGTGCCCTCATTCGAATGTGGTCCTCTTTTAAGCAAGTGGATGGAAATGAGCCAACTCACTACCAAACACTAAGTTTGGTGCTTGGTATCAAGCATACCCATATTCCTTTCTCTCTCTACACACACACACACACTTTTTGAAGATGATCTGTGCCACTTAAGAATTATATTAGATTAATGTGGGAGATGAGTAGTGGATGAAGTATGGATTTATTTCAATTTTTTGCCTCCTTTATTGCTAAATAGCCAGGGAAGTGTATGATTGCAACATTTATGTTGTTCACAGTCCAATCATGTGTTACAATTTTCTTTTAATTTATAATTATTCCGATCTGAAAGTTGGTATGAAATAAAGGAATTGGTAAAAATAAGGATAATCTTCATCTTGAGTTTTGGATAATGTTCATATGAGGTAGGGACCCCAAAGATCACAATAAAACTTAACTCTAGCTGAAAGTATTTGTATTTATAGATATAGAATTGATGGAGTCAAGTTTTTACCAATTAAAACAGGTTTATTATTTTATGACCCCCCCCCCCCCCCGGGGGGGGGGGGGCACCGGTGCGGCGTATATATTTGTATAAATTTCACAAAATCGTATGTTATCACAAGGGAACACATATCAAGTTTTGTTGATTTTATAAAGTTGTTGAAAAGCTGATATTATCTTTTTAAGACAGCTTGCCATGTTTGCTATGTCTAAGATGCATGAAGGACACATGTATACCAGAAGATGTGAAGTTAAGAGATCCAAGAAGGCTTTATGCACCAGGTCGTCTCTATCATATTGTCGAGAGGAAGCCATGCAAGTAAGTTCATTTTGCAATTTTGATATCTAGATACTATTGATTCCATGTTGTTAGCTGCCTCTTTCTTGTTGTCTTAGATCAGTAATAGTTATATCTCAGTTTATTTCCTGGAATGGCTATAAGTAGCTAATGGTATACAGTGGTTCCTTTATGTTCTTTGTAATTTTTGGCCATTTTCCTTGTATATGAGTAAAAATGGTGTTGGTTACTATCATATCTGCCACTATAGTTAGCATTAGAAGTATTTATTTGTCATTCTTTGTTATCATTGACTAGTTTTTTGGTTAGTGGATCAAAAATTTGTGACAACTGAACACAAACGGGAACATGTAGGAGAAGAATAATTAGCAGTACAGTATTTGTAGTTCTATTCTGTATCCTGAGCATCCATCAACTTCTATATTTCACAGATCAGATTGATAAAGATTGAGCTCTCTTATGGCTATTTTTTTTTTCAATTAAAATCAAGGAAACTAAGTACCAGTCCACAACCAAAATCTTGTTACAACCTTTTTGTCTCTTTTGATTTCTTAACATAAGGGATCATTTTGAAAACACTATCATTATTGTTCTTGAACACATTACCCAGAGCAACACCAATTTAGCAACAATTTCATCATAGAGTCTGTTCCTTTTCCATTAATTAATTATTAGATTTGTATCTTTTGCTCTGTCAATTTCTAAATTGGTGCATTTACATTCCTACAAGAGTACCAAATTATAATTCCACATTCTAGTAGAAGGAACTTTAAAATGGTATAGAGCAACTCAGGTGAAAGCTCACATGACACATTTGAAAACAGAATTTTAGAGAATGGTACCAGCTGTATAACACAGCGCAGCTTTTGTCTTGCGGGGGGGAAAAAAAGACTTCTAGGAATATGTTAAGAGCATTAAACTTGTAACCTCCAAAGGTCACAACTTCGGAGTTCTTGTGTAGTGAAAGGACCTTTCGACTTTCATTCTCATGTCATCAACTTCACGTTTGCTATATCCACTCCCAAACAGTAATTTTGAGAGTTGGATTGCCGAAAATGCCATTTTGTGGACAGAAAAATTAATTACCCACCAGATTGGCTGTCCGGTGGGAGAAGGGTAATTTAGTCCTCACACACCCCCAAAGTTACTGTTTGGGAGTGTGAATAGTTGGACCCCATCAACTTTCACTCGCAAGAACAAAATGGCTCATACTCTGACATAGAGTATCTAAGCTTTTCGATCTTGTAAACCACAGTTCTGTGTCTGCCAATATCACAGGTGTGGAAGATTTCCTCCAGTTGTTAGAACAGCAGTGCCTGTGGATGGAAGATTCGAGCACATCGTCCTCTCTTGCAATGCCACCTCAGACCATGCCATAATTTGGATAGAGAGAGAAGCTGAACGAGCCTTAGACGTAAGCAAATTCCCCATAACCCTATACTCTTTCTCGGGCAAATTTCATAAAAAACCCCCAAAACTGTAGGGTGTTTACCACAAAAACCTCCTGAACTTTTCCCCCACTAAACCCACCAAACACCCAAAACGCCTAAAAAGTGTCTCAAATAAATCCCAAAAAATTTGAACTTTTTCCACAAAACCCACCAAAAAGTGTCTTTACAGTTGGAGGACCTTGTTATCTACCCAATTCCGTTTCCCCCTTATTTTCTCTGGGGCTCGT
>BQKN01000104.1:677030-704970 GCA_022839385.1 Asparagus kiusianus | reverse complement strand
AGAGATTACACTTTGAGAGGTTGTAACTTGATTGTTTAATTGGGAATGTGAAATGAGTTGTATAATGATTGAGATATGAATGGTTAGAGTTTAATTTGTAGTTAGTAGGCTATTAAATTGATGATGATATTTAATTGGCAGTTACGGTAATAATTTAAAGCTATTACATAGTAGGCTATGTTGTTACATAGTATTATTATTACTACTACTACATAGTATTATTATATTGAGTTATTATTATATAATAATAGAGAATGAGTTTAATTGAATTAATTTTTCTAATGATAGTGAATGTAAATTGGAGATGATTTATTACATTTAATTTAATTGGTGGTTATGAGAAAGATTTGAAGGAGTATGGTTTATGTATGTATGTGTTTTATGTATTCATATATGTGTTTTTATGTATGCATATGTGTGTTTTAGCATGCCTTGGAGGGTATTTTTGGAAGAAATGTTTTAACATGGCAACACACTTTTATAATAACTAGAGGTAGGAATTAGGGTAGGAATGGAGCTTTGGGTTTAAGGTAGTAGGTATATAGGTGAGGAGAATAGTGTTATAGATGATAGAAGCTCAAGGGTTGTACGATTAAATTTTAGATTAATGGGACATTAAGGGGAGTAGTGGTGACATTATGGTGATGATTAAATGAATACTTGGTGTGTTTTCAGTAGGAATAATAAGTGTGGAGGTTATAATGGTGATGAGTGTTTAATGGGGTTGATAGAGAATTTAAATGGATAATTGTATGTGTGTTCATGTATGGATGGATGGATGTGTAGTAAAGGTTAATTATCACACTATATTGAGTATATTTATGTGATCATGTATGTATATGTGCATTTGTTTAAGGGCATTTTGGGTAGAAATGTTTTAACATAACAACCTGCTTTTATAATAGTATTAGATATTAGATTAGATTAGATAGATTGGATTATTACTACTACTACATAGTATTATTATATTTAGTTATTATTATATAATAATAGAGAATGAGTTTAATTGAATTAATTTTTGTAATGGTAGTGAATGCAAATTGGAGGTGCATTTATTACATTTAATTTAATTGGTGGTTATAAGAAAGATTTGAAGGGGGTATGGTTTATGTATGTATGTGTTTTATATATTCATATATGTGTTTTTATGTATGCATGTATGTGTTTTAGAATGACTTGAAGGATATTTTCGGGAGAAATGTTTTAACATGACAATACACTTTTATAATAGTATATTAGATTAGATTAGATTAATAAACAAGTTTCTTCGCTATTGTTAGAATTTTCATTCTTTCGTCTCAATTGCATTTAATTATGACAATGTTTTTAGCAAGAATGAATCTTATGCTAATGATTTGAGATGCAAATACAGTATAGTTGAAGCTCCGAAACTCTAAGGTCTCGTTTGGTACGCGAGAATGGAGTGAAATAGAATGATCATTCTCACTTCTCATTCCTTCTTGCCAAACACACTCTCTTTTTTAAAGTTGGAATGCTCATTCTCACTTCTTATCAATTCTCACTTTACTAGGGAATGAACATTTCCAATGAAATTATAGGGAATGAGCATTCCCACTTAAGTGAGAATCAATAAAATATACAATTTCAAAATACATTCATTTCCACTTTATTTTATAAATTACATCCAAATGTGAGAATGAGAATGACCATTCCATTCTCACGTTAATTCTATTCCATTCATTCTTTCATTCCATTCTCATTTGAGTCCATTCATACGTACCAAACGAGACATAAGGTAACACTTAGTAGATGAAGAGCATGAGGAAGCTTCTTCGTGGGGATTGTACTCTTGAAGTTCTGTAAGATATTATCTATAGACGCATTGATAGAGATATTTCAGTGTGAAAGGTTTACAAACTTTTACAACTTGTCGATTTCTGAAGAAACGAACCTCTAAAGGGGATGTCATTGGCGATCCTTTGGATCTTTGCGTTACATGAATCAACATTTTAACAAGCTTTTTACAATTTTCTAAGCCATGATAAATCGAGTGATTGATTTCATAAATAAATTGGATAAGCTGCATAATTGGGGGAACTTGTATGGTTGTTTCAATTGAATAAAGGATTCTTTTCCCCCGATATTAGTACTAAATCTTTAATATTTGACTGAGCCCCTCAATTTATTGAATTGCTATTATGTCCCCCACATGTTTATAAGGAAAATGATAGGGGCATACCCCCAACCACAATCTCAATCACACACTTCTCTTATTTGCTACAGTGTACCGGGTTAAATATGTAATTTTAAATTTTTAAAATCCCATGTGAGGCCCCGTGTACTGTAGCAAATAAGAGAGGAGTATGTGGTTGATGTTGTGGTTGGGGGTGTGTCCCTAGTGCCACTCTGTTTATAAGTTATCTGAAAATTAGTCCCTCAGACGGTCGGCTCATTGAAATTGCTATTCAGTCTCCCAATTTTTATGCGCTATTCGAAATTAATCCCTTCAATAAAGAGTCGGGGATTTAAATAACAAGTTCAGTGATTTGAGGGACTAATTCCAAAATGTTAAAGATTTACGGACTAAATATCGAAAAAAATCCTCTACCATCTGCACAAAAGTCCTTTCGTTCACAGTAAATTGCCATCGTTTCTGAAAGATGGAGGAAATCGAGCACCAAAATTCTCAAAATCTCGAAACTCTTCAAAACCCTAGCATCTCTCAACAAGATCCAGAACCAACAGAGGCCAAGCCCGCTGCTGCTCTCGATCGAAATGAGATCTTCAAAGCACTGGAGATCGTTGAGAGGGACGCCGTCGCCATTGCCGACAGCTACGCCTCCCTCTTCTCCTCGCTTCGAATGGCTCTCTCTGAGGTTCGATTCGTTAAACATCACTACAGTTAGATTTAGTTCGTCGAGAGCCGCAGAAAGCTGTGTTCGGTTTTAATTTTGATTGCTAACGTCAGAACTAGGGTTTTGACGAGTACTGAACTTTAAAATTCAATTTAAAAAATCAGTTTTTAATATTTGAGAACAAATTTACAGCATATTGTGATTGATAACTGGAAAGAAACAACAAAATCTTGCAGATGGAAAACATAAGTACTCATAAGTTGATGCAGTATAGTTTTTGCTCGGCTTGTTTTTCAATTTATGTTTACTGTATTATGACATGTTTTGTTGTTTATTCCTTGAAATGTTCTGTTCTTTTGATGAATAATATAATTCTAGTAGGTAAAGGGTACTCAAATAGTCAAATATTTCTGATAATGTATCAGTATAAGAATTTGCGCATGCTTATCATCTTGATTCTATTTTTTTTGCCGAGAATCTTTGACGCAACAACTCACATCATGTAGGCAACAAGTACGTCGGTGGAGAATATGCAGTGTTTCAGTGATGTTGTTGGATCCATACAGGAATCTGGTAAACTAACTCGGTGAACCATATTTTCTTGGCACATGTTAACCTTAATAATTATCTCGTCTATAGCTGCATACAAGAATCTCATAAGCTTATTTTGTGCACCATCTATATGTATGCTAAACTTGATTGAATAGTATAATTTACTACAAACTGTATAATTTTGTAGCAGATGATAGTGAGTTTAAACTTTGGACGATACTTTCATCTGGGTCTGTTTTTATATCATTGTTCTACCACATAATGTAATTCTGGTTATTTTGTTTCTAAGTAGCTTCATTACTTGGTAAAACTTCTGTGTTTGTTGTTTGCTCTTTGTATGCTTGATTGTCAATCGAGCTCACCAAAGGAAAATTTTTCCTAAATGAAATGTACAAATCAACTTTTCTACAAAGGAAAGAAATAAATGGGACCAAAATGTTGGAGTCTAGGTTTTACTATTTGATTCATCGAGAGCCTGGTTTTGTGCTTCTGACATTTCAACATCTGTTATTTATTTATTTATTGAATCTACTGACTTAAAATATCTGTGCAAGGATATTCTTTTCAAATTTATCAGCTAATATCTATTTTGCCTTGCAGCCCTTGATGCAGCAACTAAGGGAAACCGATACATAAATTCATGCTTGAGGTACCTAGTCCTTTTGGTTCATTTGAACCGTTAAATATGAGTAATGATGTTTAAAATGACCGAATTACAAGATTATATGATTCAAATGTTTCTTCCCAGGGGTCATCAGCACCAGACCAAATGAATGGTTTAAAACAGAATGTTGAACAAAAATATGGTTTGAAGCTTCTAGGTATTGAATATAAACTATTAATTTTGATCTAAATAGTGAGAAACCCTGTGGCACCAGTTTACTAGGTTCAATATATTCTTAACTGCAAACGTCAACAGTTTTCTATTCAAGACCGTCCATTTGAGCTGGAGAAAGAAATTATGAAAACTTTTGAATTTTTCTTTTAGGTATTTACAATAATATAGGTCATATTTAATAGTTTATACCTTCCATTTGAGTTGCAAAATATTATTTTGGAGGGATAAAATCACAATCTCAAATCTGTCAATCTTATAATTTATCTTAAGGATATTATATGCTCGGGCTTTTAGGGTGTTCAAGATATATTTCAGCACAAGCAAAGTAAGTCTTACTAGAGCTGATCTAATCGTGTAAAAAGTGTTGAGTTCTGTTTTTTTTCCTCTTCCGTTTTCTAAGAATTTTAGACTAGCACAATGCTATGCTGTCCAATATATGTGTTAAGTGGCATTTAGTTCAATTTGCTTCTTAAGAACCATCTGCAATATCTTTCCTAGATTGATGTTTTAATATGATGGAGACATGTTCCACATAGGCAAGGCCCCTTCTGATGCAGGTGTATATCTCCCAGTATGCTGCTTTTCTTTTATGTATTACTACTTTCGTTATGGATAAATTATGCCAAGAAATGTTCCTTAGCTGCTTGAAGATATGTTTTTGTGAACATTCCGATATAATGTTTGGAGGAGAAGGGCTTGAGATATTGGTGGAGTGCCCTAGGGACAACATCTTTAATTCAACAATGGTTTGAGCAGGGTTCTTCACTGTTCAAAAATAAAACCTTTCTTTTGTTTGTTGGTTAAGGTCCACTTGTCGTACTGCCAGAATTTACTTTTTTTAGTTATATAAAATGTTTTTGCCTCTGGAATATCATACCAAAGACTTCTTAAGCTGGATATAAATGTGTTTTTCTACACATGGTTTTCTTTCTGTATTTTTTTGGCTGTTCTGTTTAATAGTCTTATCACATATATTGTTGGGAGTAATTTTGTAATTTTGCAAGCTGCCCTTAAGACTGAAAGATACAACATATATCAGTGTGGTGCCATCTAAATCATTTAACTAGGATTTCCCCCCCTTTGCTAATTGTTCTTCTCTGTAACGCTTCCATATTTTGTATATTGCAGATTGAGTGAAGAATTGAAGGGCATGGAAACTCTTGCTTTGCAACTGTATCCTTTAATTTTCTTTTGGCTTCCCTTGTAGCTGTCTATTGCTACAACTTTATCCTCCATTTGACTCTTCTCTATGTTGTTGTCAAGAGCTGCAGAGAAATGGGGATATGCTGTATATGTCTTGTCCATATTACACGTTTGAATTATATTCCCTGTATATGACAGGATTACTGCCCTGTATTTTGCTGATATAATAACTTATTTCCCTTTTTCCTTGTTACACAAATTCTTTCTCCAAACGCTCTTTCTGGGAGTACCAATAATGGTTTCATCCATACTGTTTATAGTATTCTGCAGTTTTCCTCTGTAAGTGACAGCTTTCTTAATTTAAGGTGCGGTACACGTATGTCCTGTTTGCCAAGATTATAGTCAACATCAATTTAGTTATTCTCTGCTTCCCCCATAATCGACATTTTTGTCTCTTCATGATTTTTGTCGTTATTTGTATGATTTTTTTGAACGTTATTACTTTTGAAGTTACTCAAAATTTTCAGTTACTCAAAAATTTCATGGATATTGAGGTGTATATAAGTTTGCAGGGGATTTGTATTCTTCCTAACACAGTCATAAGCTTGGGTTCACGTGCTTCTAAGATTTTCTGAGAATATTTGAAATAATTCTAGACTGTTTTCGCAGACTGAAAGCGTCTAGGTCTTCTTAAGTAACACTTTACTAATGTAACTATGTGGTTGGGAAGTTTAGATACAATTCTTCTTGATCAATGAGAAACTTGACTGGCTCTAGGTGTTATTTAAATGTTAATGATTGAAACTCTTTCGAATGCTATTAAAATTCATGTGTTTTGAACCATGTGTAAATTTCTTAGTTCTAACAACAGAAAGGTTTTGAGAAAAAATGTCGATGCTCTGGATTCAACTGTGGACCGATTAGTTCGGCTTCCTTGACGGACATCTGAAAGTTGTTGGAAGTTATGAAAGGCTAATGTAACTGGTAAGCATTTTTATCGTGCTATAGTATTGTGTGGCCTTTTCTGTGCACAAAATGGTCATGAATCTTTTTGAGTAATTCAGGTGTTTTTTCTATGTGATATTGTTTGCAGGGCTTTATTTCTCCTGTATGTACATAATATCACACGAAGAAGTGCCACAAAAGAACCAACCTGGCTAGATTCTGAGATGGTTTTGCATATAATGATGCCAGAAGCTACAAGGGTTGTGAGAAGTTGTTTTTATTTGTAATTTTCATTTGAGACACTCCTATTGATGTCCTTTTCTTTACAAATATTAAATTTACCATAAACCACCATAAAACAAGTATCGACGAGCCAGATTTGAAGATTTTAGTTAATATTGTGCAAGAACATCTCAGGGATATTTGTTGGGGGTCCATTTTGGAACTTTTTTACTAAATGGTGATTGTGTAACGCTTGATAGCATGTTATAAATATTATATAATTCTTGTTATAGATGTATTTAGTACGCATGTTTAGTATTTGAAAATTGTGACAACATGTGTACCGTTAAAATTTTAATCCTCTTCTTAAATTCAATTTGCCTTTAAATATTCTTCTACTCTTCTCCTGCCAAATACTTCAAATTAGAGCTCCTTTAACGAAAAATGATGTCTGTTTCTTTTTAGAACAAAATCGGATAGCGTTACTAGAAATCTAACTTGTATAGGATAATATAGCTTGAGTAAATTTGTAGATACACACTTATATTTCAAGCATTACTCCTGTCAGCTTCTATTTCATCTTATAATATTATTCATATTGATTAGATAAAAACATGAGGAATACACCCTACCTCTTTTCTGGGGAAAAAAAGGGATAAGAAAAAGAAAAATGCATTCCTAGAAAGAGGCTCGTCCAGCAGCCAAAGGGTAGACTTCAACAAACGTCCAAGATATGATTCATCTATTTCTAGGGGCTGTTCGGTTATTTCCTAAAAACCAAGAAATGGAAATGGAAAACCAAGAAATCTCCAAATAACCCATTTCTTCCATTTCCATCCCTAAAACTCACCCACAATATCCAATAAAATATTATTTTCATTCAACAACTCATCCACATCATCTAATAAAATATTATTTTTATCTAACAACTCATCCACCATATCTAATAAAATATTATTTTTATCTAACAACTCATCCATCACCCTAATAAAATATTATTTTCATCCAAACATCACTCAACTCATCTCTTTTCATCATTTCAAATCACTCACATCATCCAATAAAATAATATAACAATTCACTTCATCTCATTAACATTTCATTTCTTCAATTTCATCCCAAAAAGTTATGAAAACACATTTCTTAAACTTTCCTCACATCACCCAATAATACAATGACAACTCATCTCATCTCATTTCATTTCTTATTTTTAAGAATGAACCGAACAAAAGAAAACAAAAAAAACTACAGGAAATAGGTTTCTTATAATTCATTTCCTTATTTTTTTTGCCAAACGAACACATCAAAACTAGTTTTCTTAAAAAACCACTCACATCATCCAATAATAATGTGACAACTCATCTCATTTTATCTCCATTTCTTTGATTTCCTTTTTTTTTTAGCAAACCAAACACTCCCAAAACAATTCTTTGATTTCCCACTTTTCTATTTCTTTGATTTCCCACTTTTTTATAGCCAAACGAACAGGCCCTTAAACCATTACTATTCTGATAAAAATATTAAAAGTAGAAGCTAAATATTATCGTTCAAATGGATTATAAATAATAGACACACTCCTTAATCGTTGCTGTTCTGATAAAAATATTAGAAGAAAAAATTAAAATATTCTCCATTCAGAAAATGCCCTTCATACAAGGCCTTGGTGATTGGCCCTCACAAATCCCGGTCGGATCCCAGACCCGTTAACAGCGAGCGCCCAATTCGCCGCGTTATACCCGCCCATTTCCCGCCACATTAAACCCTAGCCGCTCTTCTCCCTCATCCTTCCCCAACCCTAATCGATGGACGCCCTAACCACCACCGTCATCAACGGCGTCGCCGCCCCCAAATCACAGAACCTCGTCCTGATCTTCGACTTCGGATCCCGATACACGCACCTCATCACCCGCCGGATCGCCTCCATCTCGTCCCTCAACTCCAGCGTCATCATCCTCTCCGGCGGGCCCCACTCCGTCCACGCCCCCGATGGCCCCTCTTTCCCCGACGGATTCCTCGACTACGCGGAATCCAGCGGAATATTCCTCCTGGGGATCTGCTACGGGATGCAGCTGATTGTGCAGGAGTTGGGGGGAGAGGTCGGGATCGGGGAGAAGCAGGAGTATGGGAAGATGGAGATCAGGGTTTCGGGAGGGGATTTGGTGGTGGTGGGTGGGTGGTGGGGTTGGGGTTGAGGAGGAGCAGGTGGTGTGGATGAGCCATGGGGATGAGGTGGTCAGGTTGCCGGAGGGGTTTGAGGTTGCGGCGAGGAGCGTGCAGGGGGCGGTGGCGGCGTTTGAGAATCGAGGCAGGAGGGTATATGGGTTGCAGTATCATCCAGAGGTATATGATCTTGAATTTTGATGCAAAGGAGGTAGCTTTTTCAAATTTAGGGTTAATTGCGGATTGACCCCTGAAGGGTCTTGTTTTGAACTTACCTAAGATTTTACTGATTAAGTTACAAAACTAGAAAATTAGTCTTTCTGTTAGGAATCTGAAAGTCTTGAAGGATAATGATAAATCTGATGGCTCTATTTATTGGGTCGTGCTAATAAAACAACGAAGTATAGACAGTTTCTGCAATGCAAGAAAGTGAAGTTTGGTGTCCTTAGAGACTCATATTTCTCATAGCAATAGCAATTCAAGAGGAAAAGGACTCTACACCTTGTTTTCTGTAGTAAAGATTAGTATAGAATTTGTAGTCTAATTAGTATTACCCATATGGATCTTGGTTGGGCTTGCACGATTTATCCTGTTTGGATAGGTACGTAATAGGCTAATAGCGAACTAGCTAGTGGTGTAAGGGGATTGATAATATTATAGTGAATAGAAGGGGAAATGGATTATAGTTTGGACGTGAAGATGTGAATGAGAGAGATGTAGTGTTGAAGCTTGGAAGCTGATGGCTTCCTGTAGAAAAGTATAGTGACTCAGGCCCAGGGAAGTCATTGGGCTTGGCAAGAACTTGTTTCAAACGTGAATATTTTCTCTGTTAGTTTTAAATAGTTCAATAGTTAACCATGTGAAACTGATGACAAAAGATTGGTTTGTTTACTGATTGCGGGACTATCCAAAGGTGAAACTGTTGAATCCTATTTGTGAAAAATTGTAAACTAGTGTTTGGTAGTTCAATTTGTGAAAAATGTCATCTCTTTAATGATTTATTAGTAAACTTTCATTATTATTGACTCTTACTAGAAAAAAAAAAACAAGTAATGTGTCTGTTATGCTTCTTTTGGAGGATGAAAATAGGCTGCAAGCTTATCGAAAGCGGAAAGTATAGCCTAGCGGTGAGGCACTGCTAGGCTATTTGGGGCTTTAGCGGCAAAAAATGGCAAAGAGCGATCCACCTTAAATATGTATAAATGTTTCAAAAAAAAAAAGGAAGAAAAATTGAAGAACAATCTAAAAATTCTACAAATACATATTTGATGATATGTAGGGATTGTAAGCATAAGCTAACGTCTAACAATCACACAATATTAACAAAATACTGTACAAAATGAGGTAGAAGAGCTTCGAAGAGGAGGTGGCGGTGCTTTGAAGAGAGGAGGTGGAAGTAGAGTTGGGAGTGGCAGAGGAGCTTCACGAGGAATAGAGGAGGTGGAGCTTCAACAAAGAGAGGAGGTGGACCTTCGACAATAAGAGAATGATGAGAGGCAGTGGAGCTTCGATGAGGAGAGACGATGGAGCTTCGATGACGGGAGGTGATGAAACTTTGACAACAGAGGTAGTGGAGCTCTAACAAACTTCGACAATGAGAAGCGGTTGCGATTTTGGGTTAGGGTTTCTTTTTAAAGTTTGAACAATAGAGAGAGGGAGGATTGGTTAAAGAAATGGGTTCTAAGTTTAAACGGGTAGGGTTTGTGTCGGGTACAAAAAACCCATTTATTTAAGAATTTGGGTTGGGTTTGGGCCGTACAAACTCGGTAATTTGTATTTTAAAGCGCTATATACTATAGTAAAGCGCTTTAAAGTGCTTTTAGTGCTTTTATGCATTATGGCTGCTGTTCCAAGCTGATAGCGCCAATGCTGCTAAAAATCACCGCTAACCATAGTAGTGCAGGCATAGGCCACTACCATTATTGTGGCCACTATTTACAACGCTGATAGCCTGTTAGTTTTAACTAGTTAACATGACTAGCGGTTATTCATTCTAATATGAGTCAGAGGTTTATACACAAGTTTTTCTATTGGAAAATTGCAAAAGGATGCAACATATTCTACAACACCTAGTAGTTTTTAGTTGGCTTTTTATTCTTAATAGAAAGAAGAAAAAATTTGTGGATTTGTTGAAAAGGGATTTGAAAATCACTCTCCAGGAATCAGAATGACCTATTTTTTCATTAGAAAGTATAAGAATATAAAAATAATGCTATCTAGGAGGTGATAATTTGATGGGCTTCCGGACCAAGTAGACCCAAATCAACTCACTTTCTAGACAGAGTCTGACACTTTACTATCCACTTAGAGTAGGGATGAAAGCAATTATAACTCAATTTAAACTCAGGTTAGGGATGCTCAGTGTTTCTCAACTGGTATTGTTGTAGCCTTGGCTCCAATTAAAATGTGAGATAATCGTTTCTAATCACTCATTCTGGTATTATTGGTCCTTTTCTCTTTCTTGTCTGTTAAATTGTATATGAAATTCATATGTTGTTTAATAATATAAATTGGTCAACTATAGTCTTATCAAGAAGTATGTTGATTATGCTTTCAATTTTGAGTTTCTCGTAAATAATTGTGATGGATTTAGGTTGAAATTTTGATTTTTATACTAAATTTGATGACACTACATATTCATCCGCCCTTGTTCCCAAATCAAACCCAACTTTAACCACATTACCAAACATATACATATTGGTCAGGTTGTGCACATGAAATTTGCAACAACCTGGTGTTGTAGGGATGGGGCGTAGACAACATTTCCTTTGTCACTATAGAGCATGTGTATGAACTTAAAGTAGCATCTGCTGACCCAAACTTGCACCCCTAATCTTTCTTGTCTGTGTGGAAATTATCCTAAATAGACCTCAGGAAATGAGTCCTTTTCTGCTGACTGTTGGAAAATGAAAAAGCTTAAATAGCATTCCGTGCTTTAAGACATCAAAATTTCTAATAGATCAGATTACAGGCTAATGTTTGGGGGACATTCTCTATTTTTCCTTTTGTCAATGCTTATTTGACATGATGTGCATGTCTACTCATGTAGACTCTCCTTTTAATTTTGTTAATTGCCAAAATCAAATAAGAGGTCTTCGCGAAAGAGAAAATGCAGAAAAAAGCAGGGGAAAGGAAGGAAAGAAAGTGGAAATGAACCAAGGAGGAACAGAAATAACTTGTAACTTAGCTAATGGAAAAATGATATAGTGACAATTACCTGGTAAACAATGAAAACTGAAAGTAGTTGTTGTTTGACCATTTCTATTAAACAACATGTCGAGCACTCTCAATAAAAGTGACATTAGTATTCTTTTAACTTGACCTACAAGGGCAATGTAAAGCTGAGCTATAGTAGAGTATATTTACTTTCTGGGTCTTGTTACAGAGTAATCAATTCAGAATATACATCTTTAATTCATTATCAGGAAAAATGATAAGTTAGTTATTACTTATTAGTGTGTGATTAGCACTTGTATGTATAGAAAATAAGTGTCTAACCTGTTTGTTGGAAATTTCAAATATATAGAAAGCAAGTGTTTTATACTGTTTATTGGAAATTTCAATTTCATGTGCTTTCGTACTTATCCTCGGATATGAAAGTTTGGGATGTGATTCATCTTTGAGGATGCTTTAGTTTCTGTATGTATACATAAATAGTTATATGGCAATAATTTAGTCAGGAATGAAGTTGATTTTAAAGTTTAATAGCTACTTATTAACAATTCCTGCTATTCTTCCATTTCCATATATGAGAACCAAATATTCGTATTACAGGCAACTCTTTTATCTGTTCTTCTCCGTATCATATGCCAACTATATCATTTTTCCTTGAAATCTTCACTGCTCTAAATCCATTTTAATATGCACGTGTATTATTCATGCACAAAAGGTAAAGCAATCCATATTGATATGTTTCTGAAGCTATTGCATAAAACATCTCCGGCACTGATCATACTTTTTGTGGATGACAACACATAATAATATCTACTGCAGACAATCTATTTATAACTGCTACTAATGATTCATTGGAAGTTATTTTACTGTTTTATTAATTCTTTCATTGATCTTATCAGACTTCTATCCTACATTTTTGCTACTCTGCTCTTTAGGTAAATTCATGTGCTCTCTTTTGAATTTTTTACAGGTCACACATTCAACACATGGAATGGAAACATTACTGTTTGGGTCAAAAGTTGATATTTTTATTAGTGACGAACTCATTACAATTTCAGTCATTACAATAAGTTCAAAAAAAGAAAGAAAGTTAATCTTTTTATAAGATCTCCTTTATACAATGAAAATAAAGATTACAACTCTTGTCAAACAGCGCAGCGGACGTTTATCACCCGCTGCTTGCGTGAGATCTTTGCCTGTGCCGGGGACGTTAATATCCGTGGACCGTCGCTGATCAGATCCGGTTAGCAGAAGTTGGATAATCAATGCTCTCACTTCACGAAGGAAGTAATTGCAGTAGCAATGATTTTGACTAAGCAAAACCACGGCTCTTCTCGGGATTTAAGACCAAGCTTAAATCCGGAGGAATAGGGGACGGGTCTCGAATCTCTCGAACTCCACTCTTTATGCGCAGGAAATCGTCAAGATCCGCTAACCCTTGTTGTAAATTCGTGGCTCCACTCTCCAATTCGACAGCGCTTCGCCCTCTTGATCTCCTCCTCAAAAAATGAACACCCGGACCCCTATTTATAGGCTTGGTTGGTGGTTTTCTTAGATCAAAACGAAGGATCCTCTCTATCTTCAGTTAGAAACTGTCTAACAACAATATCAGAGCAGTTGGAACCCTAAATCCCGAAAGAATCCATAAAAGAACCGAAAAACCAAAATTTGGCCGAACAGTCACCTGTGGCTCGGCCCTGGCCGGGCCACCAAATGGTGGCTCGGCCTGACCGAGCCACCATATGGCGGCTCGGCCCGTGGCCGAGCCATTGGTCTGACCGAGTCGCTTTGGCGCGATTCGGTCGCCAGGGGCTTTATCTGTCTTCCGGGTTTTGACTTGTCCCGTCGTTACGCGTATTTCGTTGTTTCGTTGACTTGTACGCTTTTCCGATTCGTTTCGCGAACGCATGGATAGCTTGACGGTGGCCGATTAGTGCGCGGGCCACTTGGTTTGCCGATTTGGTGGCTGGTGAATACACGGGCCATTTGGAGGTGACCGGTGAGTGTATAGGCTATTTGGTTCGCCGTTTCGCTTCATGTGTTCATCGGCGTCGGATAATCCTCTTAGACTTAGATAGTGGCGTTCATCACCTTCTCTCTGTCCCGAGCTGTACATGGATACCTATAGGCATTTTTAGACGCCTACAATTACGTCATTTTCTAATTGATATTTGTGGTGTAACTGCTGATTGGAAGATGCAAGATGTACTTGACGAAGAGATTAAAGTCATCAAAGGAATGGTAGGAACCGATGAACATGTTATTTGTGCTTTATCGGGTGGAGTAGATTCCACTGTTGCTGCTACACTTGTTCACAAAGCAATTGGTGACAGGCTTCACTGTATCTTTGTTGACAATTGTTTATTAAGGTTCAATTCCCTTTTGTTTTTAATCCTTGTTAGGAATAAAATAATGTCCATAATTGTCTTTTAAATGCTAAAAAGAATATGTCTCTGTAGGTACAAAGAAAGAGAACGGGTGATGGCAACCTTTGAAAGTGATCTTCATTTGCCCGTCACTTGTGTCGATGCATCTGATCGATTTCTTAGTAAGCTCAAGGGTGTCAGACCCAGAAATGGAAAGAAAAATTATTGGAAGAGAATTCATTTATGTTTTTGATGATTTTGCTTCGGAGTCGGAAAAGAAGCTCGGGAAGAGACCCATGTTCTTGGTTCAGGGAACTCTGTATCCGGATGTTATAGAGTCATGCCCACCGCCCAGAAGTGGAAGATCCCACTCACACACAATCAAGAGCCATCATAATGTTGGAGGGCTTCCAAAAGACATGAAATTAAAACTCATTGAACCACTTAAGCTCCTTTTCAAAGACGAGGTTTAATTTTTGAGTTTATAATTTAAGCTTTGTTTTAGCTATGCATTACAAATGATATAATTTACTTTTTGTTTGCCTGATCCATTCTATCATGTGAATGTTGTTCTTCATTGTTCTCTGCTGATTTATGTCTCTATCTGCTAATATATTTTCCTGCAAGGTACGAAAATTAGGGGGGACTTTGAATGTCCCAGAAGCATTTTTGAAAAGACACCCTTTCCCTGGACCTGGCCTTGCTGTTGGAGTCCTGGGTGATGTTACGGAAGGGAATGCATTGGATGTTCTACGACAGGTTTCATATTTACATTATGTGCAATGCACTTAACTATTCGTGTTTTATATTAGTAAAATATTAGTTCTTTTGGTCATTGACTCTTCTATTATGTTCCCAGGTTGATAAGATATTCGTTCAGTCAATCAAGGATGCTGGCTCTCTATGACAAAATTTGGCAAGCTTTTACTGTGTCTTTGCCTGTACAGTCCGTGGGGGTTGAAGGAGACCAGCGGACCCATTCTCACGTTGTTGTTCTTAGAGCAATCACCAGCGAGGACGGAATGACTGCAGATTGGTGAGTGATAAACTTTTTACTAAAATGATATATAGGGCTGTATTTTTTAATCATTAATACAGAATTACATCATTATAACTTTTCCACTTTTACATGCTAGATTTCCCTAACTGAATTAATTATGACCTGGGGTGTAGGGTGGGTTGGGGGTGTTCCTACCATTCCAGGCCATATCTACTAATACTGCACATTGTCAGCATGCCTACTAGCGTGACTTTTCCTTTTGAGTGTTTGGATTGCAGAGTGAAGTGGAAAAAAACTTAAAGAGATGGGAAGGGAGAAGGAAGAGCAAGAGGAGGTTGGACAAGAAAGAAAGAAAGAGATGAGTGGAGAAATAATAAACCTTTCATAACATTATAATTGTGATAACTTAATAGACTTTTCAAGCTATATTATTAGCTCCTTTTACTATGATTGGTTCAACACATTTATATGAGTGTCAACAAATCGATGGGCATCATCTCCTTTAACATATTATCAGGGAGACAAAACTATTTCCATTATGTAGATACACACATTTCTTTTAAATGTCTTGTTATAATGTCATTGTATGAGCAACCTATAAAGCATATTATTACCAGAGAGAAATTAAATGAACTGTTAGGTTTTTCTGTTTCTATCTATAGATACATGTTCTGGGACACACATGCGCATGGAGATAAACATACTGCATCACTGAATCTAAAATTTGATAGAGATCTTCTGTTGGATGTTTACAGATTTAAAGCCAAATAGCACCCTTGCATGTGATCCAAAACACAGTTAGGGATCAAGTTTATAGTACTTTTACGAGTTAGGACTTGGTAGCAACTCCAGGATATCTGAATGTAATTTTGGTGCATGCATGTACATGTGCTTGCTCTATAGGTCACGTTTAAGAGGGTTCAAATTGTCAGAAGTAGAATGGTAGTAGTTGCAGTGAACGTTGAACATTAAGCAATTTGCACCTCATGTTTTGTTGATGTTGACTCAGATTAATCAACAAAAATCCGCTGTTTGCAATCTTTGCTTTTGCAATTTGTTCAAAAGTGTTTATTATATCCAAATAGGCCTAAGATTTGATATAATATTGAATTCCAAACTGAATAGTTTGATGCATTCTCTTGTCTATATTGTACTAGGCAAATCATAATGAACTTTTTTTTAATCTTCAGGTATTATTTCGAGCACAAGTTCCTAGTTGAGGTGGTTGGGAAAATTTGCAATAATGTTCGCGGTGTAAAGAGTTTGCCAAGACATTACATCAAAGCCCCCAGCTGCTGTTGAATGGGAGTTAATACAGTTTACAGTGTTATTGATCTAAAGAACATTTACCACCTATTTATTGTTCAAATCTCAGCCTTGAAAGGAAGAAAGGCTTGGGTTTTCTATCACCAAAGGATGCGTCGCGGATTTGTAATATACTTCTTTGACGGAAATAAATATTCTTTCTTTACCAACTAATTTAGAGCTTGTATGAATTAATTGATATATGAAGACGGTGAATTTATGTATATCCATATCCTGCATTCTTAAATCTCCTTTTCTTTGTACTCTGATCTTTTGTGATCTCAGGTGCTGGTCGATGCCGTTAGTTATATAATCTGGTTGTGTTGAACAGCCTGTTTATTAACAAACTGCGTATCCTTCGAATATACAACCGAAGCATTTTTTTTTAAGTAAACATATGGATATTCAGTGCGAATCAAAGGTCAAATATATTTATCCAAATATAAAACTTTAATTCATAAAATGATCAGACTAGCCTCATTGCGGAAGAAAAAACAGTGAAATGTACAACAAATAAATCTTGGCAAAATGATCAAACATGTACGTCTCAACCCAATAATTGTCAGAACTTTTCCCAGTAAGCCAAATATTACCAGCAATGATCAACAATTATCACTCACAAGAAAAGAAAAAAAAACATCTCAGACGATTAAAAGACAGCACAAGCCATTTGCACAAGGATAATCAATATCAATTTTTCAACAACCATCTATTCATAAACTGCTCAGCTGCAGCACATGGTTGTGACCCCCAAATTTACTCCCATGTGGAAAAGTGGAAAGAGTTATTAAGGGTTTAAATGATGGATCACACGGTTCAAGTATAGCATTAGCTAGACAATTTTGACAGCGGTTTGAACCAAATAATGCATTGCACTTAATAAGCTCCACAGCTTGCATTGTGCTAATGGGCTCAGGAGTTTGGATCAAACCACTGCTAAATTCGACTAGCAATTGTTACACTTGAGTATTTAGACTTTCTATAGCTCTGATTCCATTTTTTTCCCCGGGCCCTCAAGTCCGTTGGCACAGTATAAGCCATAGAACCCATTGAGTGTAACGCGTGATTTGGCTCGATCCACTGTCAAAATTAGCTAGTCAATGTTACACTTGAGACTTTTGGCTTATTATATAAACACTTTATATATTACGCTACCTATTGATATAGGACAACTTTTGGGGTACTATAATCACCCCACCTTAAACATGCAAGGTCCTCATCGCGACATGACAATTGATTTGTCTCAATATTATCACTGCACTAACACGATATAGCACTGTACAACCTCGTTGGCGTGGTGTAAGCTGTGGGATCCACTGAGTAGATGCGTTGTTTGACACAAACCACTATCAAAATTGGTTAGCCAATACATACTCTTGAACCCCGTAACCCATCATTTAAACCCTCAATAACTCTTTTCATTTTCCCACATGGGACTAAAGTTGGGGCATCACCTTGTTCTCCGAACAATAGGTATTTCATAAATAATATATGAATAATGGCAGATGATCAAAACAAGAAGCAAATTCTAATTTACATTTATAACCGACCACAAGCAGTTGACTTCAATGATACAAGACACGTTTGCATGGAAAGAAAAGAGCTTTCTACAAATGTAGCATTTGACTGTTGACTTAAATACTTTCTTGAATGAAAAGAAATCAAATGTAAATTAGAATTCATCATCATAAAGAACCCAAATAAAAACAATGCTCTATATTCACAGTCGCATCTTTCACTCTAGAGGCAATTAATTCCCTTATAAGTTTCATTATAAGAAACTATGTTCAATTAAACAATAAAGAAACACAAACTTACAGAAGAAACTACTGCCAATTAGACATTGTTTAATAATAAATAATTGACTTCCTCTGCAGAGCATCTCTTTAACTTCTCCATGTCTATAACCCCAATTATTTGACTTTTTTTTTTGGATAATTCAAACAGCTACCTTAAAGTGTCACCCAATCTACATATAATCTTCTATATAAATACCTAAGAGAAATTTTAAACTCTAAAGCTTGCTGATACTCCCCTCTAATAGAAAGTCAAAGGTGTATCATCCTCCTCCTCAAAACTAAATAAGTTTCTTTTTCGCTAAACTTATAGCTGAAAAGTTGAACCAACTTGTCCTCCAATTGCTTCATTATCTATATATATACTGATCTTATTACCATCATCCCTTAAATTTTCTCCTTTCCTACAATTTTCCTATTCTCACTTTTACTAAATGCTGCCTTTTCTCCTCTACTAGCACCATCATCTCCTCTCCTCCCACTAATGCTATTTTTAACTTCAAAAGAAATATTCGGTAAATTTAGGAATTTTATTTGTTTTACGATAGCATACTGTGAAAAAAAATGAAAGCTCGGAAGATATTCCTCTATAGTGAAATATAAACTTTAAGGTAGACAACAAGAGAAGTAAAAGTGAAATGTGCACAGAGATAGTATATTGAAGAACAATATCAACCCCCCATTGCCACTCATTTGCCTCTCATACAAACAGGTAAAGAAATTCATACACAGAAGAAAATCACAACCCTGTGTATCTAATTTGATTTATACACGCAATCTCAATAATACCAAAATGAGCATATTCATGTACCAACATAAGGTTTTATAATTGTCAGACATAACTCTTACATATCACAGCGGTTATCCAAATAAAACTGAAGTACGCAAAATAGCAAATATCACACGATGAGCTTTTCATTTATTACATGAAAAAACAATTTTCTTAAATCAAGATTCAATATCATATAAAAACATTCTCATAATCCAACATGCATAGCACTTATTATATGTAATCAAGGGAAGTTCATACAGTACTTAACAACTAAAACTTCTTTACTCCTTTTTCTTTGGTATTTACAGTGCTTAGAGGAGAGGCACCACATGCCCCAAGTTATCAATTTACAGTTTTCATGTAATTCAAATCATACATCCAATACAAGAACAGGGAAAGCACTAAACTGTACAATGAGAAATCCGTTACCAGTTTATGTCATCAACAGCCACAGATGAAGATGGAGAAGTATCCTCTTCCTCCTCAAATTCCACCTCAGGCTCGAACTCTGGAGAATCGACATCAGCTAAATTCTTCAAATCAACAATCGAAAGCTCATCGAGCCTTCTAACCACAAGATCAGCTGCACTAAGCTCATACACCGGGTGCTTGCTTGCGACCCCAATACACTTCATTCGGGCATCATGGGCTGCCTCCACTGTAGAATTCGAATTCCCCAAAACAATACATCTCTCCGGTATAAAACTAAGCAATTGAGCCACGTATACAAACATCTCAGGATCAGGCTTCCCTCTATACACATCCTCAGCCGTCACAACTGCATCAAAGGACCCCTGCACACCGACCGCCTCAATGGCTTCTTGAAGACTATCTCTTGGTTGTGTAGATGCCACCGCCATTGGGATCTTATGACTCATTAGGGTAGTAATGAATTCCTTTGAACCCGATCTCAACTGAAAGAACCCTCCTTGTAGACTTCGATGAATTGCCTCTTTTCGGGATGCTAACCTTCGTAGTTCAGTGGGGTCTCTTGACCAACAAAGAACCTCCGAAATGGCTTGTTCATTCTTCATCCCTTCAACTCTTCTCAACATAAACGCTGGGGGAGGTGACTTACCCTCTTCTTGAGCCAACATCAACCAGGATTGCCTCTCTAATTGGCTATCACTCTCAATAATAACTCCCTCCCATTCGAAGATCACGGCTAACCACCCACAACCCATCCGCTCCTGACGAAGCAACGGGTTGTTTAAGGACGGGTTATCTGCCCTATTGGCAGGTGGCCATAACCTACCCGAGCCCGATCCTGTATTGATTGAAAATGAATCATTTGGCAATCTCTCTTCTTTATAAGGACGTGCTTCCTTCGTGAGCTCCATTGCCAGGGACTTAATCTTGGATGAATTGAACCAATCTTTTCGATGTGTATTGATCACATTCAAATTGGAAGAAGAACATATTAGCCTTCTGCCAACAAATTTCGTCTTAAGGACGGGGAACGAATCAGGTCGATTCTTGCAGGTGATGTTCTTGTGGGTAGTCCTCTGATAGAGGGCATGGTAACCAATAATGGATGTGGATGCAGTTATTGAATCAAGCATCATAGTTTCAGACTGAAAACCTCCTCCTCCTCCTCTTTTGTGTAAGTTTTTAAATGAATATAAGCCTAAAAAGTCCTAAAAATGATAAATTGCACAAGGAGCAAGAAATCTAAAACAGACCCATCAACACAAACTAATCTAAAATCCAGAATCCAATCAAACCCACCTCAGAAATCCCAAAAGAAAACAACCCAAATTGATGCAATCCACAAAAAAGATTTGTTAAGGGTGAATGAATTTACTTACACAGAAAGAGGAGGGTCTGGATAATGATTGGATTTGGAGGGTTGAAGATAAGGGAACAGAGAAAAGAAGAGGAGAGGAAAGGAGAGGAGAAAGAGAAGAAGAAGAAGGAAAAGATTGGTTCTTCTTTCTTTTCTTTTCTTTTTAAATTTTTTTTAAAATAATTTTCTTTTTCTTTTTGCTGTCCAATTCCTGTCCTCTTTTATATATACAAATGGTTCTGTGTGTGAGAGACTCACAGGGGCAGGCTGTTATTGTCAGGCAGATGATACTGACACGTATCGGTGCCTAATAACAACATGAGGAGGGGAGTTCGTTATAAAATTTTCTTTTTCATTTCAAGAACTCAGTTTAAAAATAAGGTCATTATACATGAATCAACTTTTATTTTCAGTTTATATCTGAATCATCTTTAACGTAAGTTTTATTCTAATTAACCACCTCTTCGTTAAATTGTACTTTAAAAAATAAAAATAAGCTTAAATATTACATGTTTAAAATACTGACTTATATATCATAGTTAGATCAAAACATTAACAAAATGAGTCATGTGTCTTGAATATAAATTTTTGAAGGGTATTTTGGGATTTTAGAGAAATTTTTGACTTGGAAACAATTGATTGGAATAAAAAAAATCACTTAAAAACTTGTTTATGTATAAAGAAATTAAATGTAGTTTCTGTATATACCCCTTTTTAACGTGGTTTCTAGGGAATGAAAAAACATATTTTTTTTTCTTTATTTTTTAGAAGCACAATGTTTGGTTGAACACTATTTTGGTATGCTTATTGAAACTAATTTTGCTTTTAATAGAGTCTTTTAAAAGCAACTTCTGTTTTTTAGTTTATATATCATATATGCATTTTATCTTTTAACAATGATCATTAAGCATAGTTTTATCAAACACCTTAGCTACTTTTAAGCAGTTTTTGATATTTGATTATATGCTCCAACAAGACCACACTGAACCCGAGTCTTTATAAGCAACTTATTATTATATGCTCCATGATTAAATTGCTTTTATAAATTACTTTTATAAGCAACTTATTATTATATGCTCCAACAAGACCACACTGAACCCGAGTCTTTATCACCCATTTATGGAATTCTCATTTGTAATATTGTATAATTCAAAAGAAACACTATCTTATTGTACCATGATTATTATGATAAGAGAATAATAATATGAAAAACAAGGATTTAATTTTTTTTATATTAGATAGTAATTAGAGAGGATCTAATTACTCAAATCGTAGCTGCTTGTTCCAATTTTAAATGTTAGTAGATGACCACATAAGATTTCAATATTATCTGGTGCTTGGCAACTACCCTAAAATTGAACCAGGACTAGCTTTGCCAATATTTTAAACTATACCAATTTTGTGTTAAGCCAATGGTGAGGGGATTCAAAACTAAGTGTCAAATTTATCTTTAGAAAAACTACGCTAGTCTTGGTCTAGATTTACCCTAATAGATTTTTGGTCAAAATGGGACATATTTAAACTTGACCCCATTTTGAGGAGTTACCAAGCACTCCTTCAATAATTACTTTCTTGAAAACCACTACGTGGCCATAACCTATCTATGAAATTGGATAAACACCTATGATTTTAGTAATGAAACCATCTCCAAATACCGCCTAATTAGTGAGGATCCGAAACTAGCAAAATAGTTTTGAGTTTAAACAAAAAAAAGAAAAAAAAAGAAAAAGAACTATATTGCTAGAACTTGCACAAAAATAAAATGCAAATTTTACCCAAAATATAATAGTGAACATAGATGCTCTAAAGTTTGAAAAACACAAACTTTTTTGGATAACTAAGCTCGAAATCAAACCCAAAACCGTGGGAGCTACATTAGAACCTCTCAACTGTCCTAGTTATCTCTGGTGATAAAAAGCCAAAAATTATTATGCAAGAGGGGATCAAAAGTTTAAGACACAAACAAATCAAGATTTAATCCATCATCTTTTTAATCCAGGCAGTGGCATTTGTGTAACTAAAACTTTTGTAGATTTCTATAAACCGTGTTTGGTCCAAAAAAATCTTTATAAAAATATTTTCTATAAAGTAAAGAAAAAGGGGAGAATTTTATAAAAATCAACTTCCCATCAAAATGGGCTGAAATTGTCAAGAATTCTGACACCCCTAATTAAAAACTAATAAACTCAATCCGTAACTAATTTCTCATCTAAAGAGTGAAAATTCTAGGGTTCCTCTTCCACCCTCCCGCCTTCGTTCCCGCCCCCAAATTCACTTTCCCACCTCAAAATCACACCTTTTAGCACTCGATCCTCTTCCTTTCGCTCTCGTGGTCACATCTTTAATGCGATCAAAAAGTGCGAGCTCGATCTTCTTTTATTTTCTTTTTCGGCTAGGAATATCTGTGGTGTTGATTTTGGAGTTTGAGAACAATATCGCTATTATTAAGATATTCGGCGCTACTAAGGTAGCTAGGATCCTAAATCTCTTCTGTTTCTAATCCAAGGCTGTGAAAAAAAAAAAAAATTCTTCTGTGATTATTTCGCTTCTAGCAGTTGAACATGCATGAGCCACTTTGAGCTCTTGGTTGCATATTTCTGATACAAGCTATTTTTTATGCTCTATTTTGCTCCAATTTTTTTCTTAGTTTGAGCTTGTTATTGACAATGATGATGTTCTTTTTTATAAGATTGCAAACTAGTTTACAATATCCATTATAAGATGAGGCGTTTTTTTAATGGGAAGTGCAATCTTTATTACAAGCGTAGTGTTAAGGTGATGCAATAGATTATTAGAATGCAATCTACATTGAACTTATAAGTTTTAGTTGAGGCAATCAATTTTGTCATAAGACCTATAGCTGAGCCAACTTAGTACATGAAAATATCAAAGCAGGACATAAAAATACCGAAGTTGTACATAATTTTTTAGATCATTAATTTCGATCTAACCATTGTAAATAAAGTTCTAGTCCACGATGTTGGCCAAATCCCCTTACCTATATTGGGCACAATCCCATTGTAACCAACATCATGTGCGTGAGTTAAGAGATCATTCATGTTTCAATTTATGTAGGGGATATCGTTGCAGCAGGAACACTTCCATCACCCATTTTGGTCTTTAACTTTCAAAGCATTAGCTCTTAACATTATTTCTGCTAATTTCATTATATCCCACATCTCATCATGTTCTCAATCTTCATTGCATATGAAAATAAATGCTCATAGGTTAGTTTCTGCGGTAGTTTCTGAGCACGCTGAGATAAAAAAAATAAAGTAATTTGATATTAGGAAAATAGTAGAGTTTTTAGTTTTGTTATTTCAAAACATTTACCTTTGAATTTGTTGTAAATGAAGATTCACCAATATCTCTGACATTCTTACTCATATTTTTTAACTTGGCAAATTTTGTGTTCATGGCAAGTTGAGGATAGAAGTATTTTATAACATATGAGGATATTAAACTAGCCGTTAAACTAGCGTTTCTTATATGATTTGCACTTTTCTACAAATTTTTCATATCCAATCAAACAAAAGAAAAAGAAAACAACATATTTCTATAAAGTAATGTACTTATTATTATTTTTTTGTTTTGAACTAAACAAAGAAAGAACAAGAAACAAGAAAAGTTATACTTTTTGAGTTCTATAAATTCTTTCTATAAATTTTTATAGAAATACAAGAAAAATTAATTTTTTAAAATACTTTTCCTTTTCCTTTTCTTTTTATTTATAGCAATTGAACAAAACACCCCTAAGTCCAAACTGAACTTAGTAGAATGTTCTCGTTTTAGCTGAGAGTACGAATTCATAGCTCTTCAGTAGCATTAATTCAAGGTCTCATAAGTCTAGCAACTTCCATATTCAAACTTGTCACGCAACCGCGAGTACTATATGAACACAAAGTCTAATACTTAAAAAAAAAAAGACAAAAAGAAGAAGAATAAAAGTCTGACAAAGGATCATTCCACAATGGAAAATTATAGGGGCACACCCCCAACCACCACCTCAACCGCACCCCCTCTCTCATTTGTTACAGTATACCGGGTCCCACATAGTATTTTAAAATTTAAAATCCAATGCGGAGCCTGGTATACTGTAGCAAATGAGGAAGGGGATGCGGTTGAGGTGGTGGTTGGGGGTGTACCCCTAGTGCCACCCACTTCCACAATTTCTCACTCAAGAAATCTATAGCCACCAGATAATCAACAAAACCCAGCCCAATAATATGGAACTCCTCTCATAAAAATCTGGCTCACAAGAGAGTAAAGATCGTCGTCGGTCTCTTTCAACAGTGTCGCCTTCTTTAACCTGTAGTTTTTCTTGCAATGTCGTGTTCCTTATCTTGCGTCATTGCATATATCATGAAAAAATAAAAACAAAAAAAAATTAAGAGAGTAATTTCTTGAGAAAATACTCTCATGCCTTTGGATCTGAATCTCGTTGTTTGGATCATCTCCAATTAGATTGTAATTAGAGAGGGTGCAATTTTATCAATCTTTACCGTTCATATCACTTCTAATAGATGAGATCATGTCATTTAATGTTTCCACTGTTTTAAAAAACCTCCGCCTAGTTCGCTTAGGCGTACGCCTAGGCCTAGACGGTACCTAGGCCGCCTAACCAGCGCCTAGCGTCTAGGCGGTATTTAGGCTGCCCACCTAGATTTTACGATCGTTTAGGGGAGCATTGTCTGCTTATGTGGATTGCACCCTGTAGGCATTGATTGTGATTTTATGTGTCGTAGCCTACACGTTTTATTGTTATATTGAAAATCACTTTGGACTTAAAAATCACTAGTAAACATAAAAATAACTACAGCTAGACCCACTGGTGTAAATTTTACGTTGCCCGATTCCATCCATTAAGATTGAGATAGATGGTAAGAATTCACAGAATTGAACCATCTAACTAATTGAATAGGATCTGAATCTCATTGCTTTATTTATACAAATTTTGATTTGGGTGATAAAAAGTGAAATGTCGAGGTGAGGACTGACTTAATATCCACTTTCTCATGTCGTGTTTGGTTAGGACTGTGAACAGAGTGAAAAGAAACATTTCAAAAAATTTAAAATATTGACGCAGCCTCCCCTACTTTCAATAAATTTTCAATCGTCAAGCAAAAAGAATAGAAACTGGAGCTATTTTCCAATATTTATCGATTTTTCATCTACTTTCCGGTGATAAAAACGTGCTTACAAGGTTACAATCACATCAGAGGGTTCATATATCACATAGAACAACTTCTGAAATATATGTTGCGCATAGAGACGTAAAATCTTGATAACATTGATATCTAACTATTACTAAGTCTCCAATGTAACGGAGGCAACATTTCCGTACCACCCCTTGAAAACCTAAGCCAAACCTTCAACCCGTCAGCTTGAGATGAGAGCTGATTCAGTTTGCAACCTGATGAGCACGGAAGCTTATTTTTGTAACACCATAATATATCGGTTTGTGGCTGCTAAGATAAAAAAGAAAATTCCAGCCAACTGGGGATCCTCCAATCATATAAGTCCCTTGAAATCCTTCTTCCGACTTCTCTAAAATCTTGTCATTTTCCATCATTACTTTGTCTGATGAGCTTGGAACCTCGCCATTGCTCTGAGGTTGCGATGCATTGCTTACTTGCTCTTTGTGATTTTCCTCCATGTTTACTCCCATCAGGGGTGCCTCCTTTGTGAGTTGCTTTGTCAGCTCTAGCATTGTCTTCATCTCTACAGTTTGATAACAGGAAATTATAACAAAGTAAGACCATGGGGTAGTAGCTGAAAGTTGCACTGACAAATATATGCCAGGCGTAACTGATTTGAGCAATGACAAATGAAATTACTACTCACTACAGGAAAAGGCTAATTAGCACTTAAATTACCTTGTAGTTTTTCCTACTTTGCGCTTATCTACCCTGACTACTTTTTTTGCAGATACCCTAAATTTTTTAAAATTGGCATTTTAGCAACCTTCTGTTATGCAAACGTGAGAATATTTCTCATATGATATTCACACGCTAATTTTAAAACCATTTAACCCTTGATGCTTGTTGAATTTTCTGTTAAAGCTTTACCCGAATTCTATTTTAAACCTATCCCAGATCTAGTTTAAAATGGAACTGGGATAGGTTTAACAGTAAATTTAGCAAACACTAAAGCTAAAATAGACAAAATCAGCATGTAAATATTCTCACATTTGCATAACAGAATGTACTAATATGTCAATTTTAAGAACTTTAGGGTATATAAGTGCAGCCAAAATCAAGTGAAGTGAGGGCATATAAGCGCAAAGTAGGATAAACAACCAGTTATGTACATGCTAACCAGCCATTAGAAATTTAGTGCATAAGTAAACTGGAGTCATCTGGGGGCAATACGTCTGGAGTGTGACATAATGATAGAGCTGAAATCTACCAAAGTATGATACATGGGGAGTTGGAAGGAAATGTGAAGAGATGATCATAATGATTTATCAAGAACATGTTATGCCAAAAAGCCAAAGACCGATTAAGAGGAAGATACGTTACTAGCTGGTTTCCCAATTGTAGTGGCTTACACCAAGAGTTGGACTCAAGGGCTTTACTAGCTGGTTTCCCCATTGTAGTGGCTAACACCAAGAGTTGGACTCGAGGCCTTCAATTGGATTAAAACAACTATGCATAGTTTCGATAACAGAGCTCATACCTTGATGTGGTACTTCATGGAACAACCAACAACTCCATTGATGGTACAAATCTGACTAAGATGACCTTATTAGTGATTGCTGAAAAACAAATTGCAAATTTGCCAGGAAATTTTGATGTCTGCTGTTTCACCAAGTTCTAAACTGTAACTCTACTTCATGAGGACTAGTAACCATCCTAATAATAGAGAATATATGGAACTAATAAATATAGAGGAGAAAATACCCATAGAAATTATAATATACAAAAGAGACTGAGTTTGTTAAAATGCAAAGTAAAAGCAAGTAAGCCCAAGAACTTACGTTTTCGAATGTCATGAGCAGCTTTGCTTTCCCGGAAATCAGGAGCATGGATAACCTTCAGAAGAGGGGGGGGGGGGGGGGGGGGG
>BQKN01000104.1:638546-664409 GCA_022839385.1 Asparagus kiusianus | reverse complement strand
ATATATATATATATATATATATATATATATATATATATATATATTGTCGACGCCTCGAAGTGTCAACTCATACCGCCTTTCGTGTTGACCAGAGGGTGTCGACTCGTCCTGTTGTCTCGTTCGTTCGTTTGTGTGATTCGTTTCATGCATTTATCGACGTCAGATAATCCTGCTTGACTCAGATAATGACGTTCATTATTTTCTCTCCGTCTTAAACTGCGTGCAGGAACTTATAGGTAATTTTTAACATCTGCAATCGTCATTCCCGCAAATAACGTTGTTCGTCGAAAATGGCCTACCAAATGATGTGCCCTATCGACTACCCATTCTCGAGTAATGACCTACCAAGCGATGAATCGTTATTCAGATCCTCGAGTGATCACTTATACAAGCGGTCACTCATTTTTGGGCTAATTTGTTATATTTAACGACATGGCCTAACCTAATTACAGCTTAACGGTTATAATTTACCCAACTCGATGCCTCAAATGGTTAAGGGTAGAGAAATTTTTTTAGCACTAAGTCTAAAAAAAACTTCTTGACAACTCATCACACTGAGGGGAATAGTATGACTAGCTCGATTCAAATGGTAATCAGTAAAGACAAATCAAACCCGTTGATAGCTGAGTGTTTGCTAAAAATCCTAAGTGTTGGTCAACAGAGGGAACAAGAGCGAGAAAAATGTGCAAGTTATTAAGAAGTGACAACCGAATGACAAAAGCATACATTCAAAGAGAAGTTCTGACAAAACATTCAAACAAAATTATGACAATACATTAGAACAAAGTCAAAATCTTCTCAGTCACGGCTCAACATCTTGGATCGCTCTTGCATACTCCATCTCTAGTGTAAGGAGGACCCCCCGATGGATCTCGTTCTCAGTGAGTGATACGACGTCGTTGAGCTTAGCCCTCACCGCCTTCAAAGGTTAGTCCTTCTCCTCGAAGTCATCGATGAGCAGCTGCTACTAATTCTCAATCTCCTCCAATTCTTTCAACGCTTATTCGTGAGCTTGCTCCTTAGCGGCCATGAAGGCTTGCATCTCGACGATGGTCTGATTCGCCCGCAATATAGATTGGGCTACATCTTCCATAATGACGCCGGTCTTCCGACGCTCCTCGTCCATCTTCTGGCCTTCGATAATGGCTCACTCCAACTCCTTCGTCAGTCTAGCCTCCTCACTCATAATCTCACCTAAAAGTTGCTCCTGTTCTTTCAAAGCCATTCGAGCCCTTCTAGACGCTATGTTGACAATATCTAAGTTCTCAGAATGGAGAGAGGTCAACTCTTGAATATTCTTCTCCGCCAATTCCAAACGCCTCTGGAATGGAGAAGCTGCATCCGCACCAACCAGCGTTCTTAAGTTATTTAGATACATTTGCAGGACTAGCTTGAACTCATTGAAAGAGCAGCCTTCTTCCAACACTATTTGGATGCTATCGCGGAGAGAAGTTTGAAAGCTCTTGATCGTTCACTCCATGATTCTTCTACTTAAACGAGCGGTAGGAGAAAGAGGAGTATCTTCTGCAGGTTGAGCTTGGACCTGGGTGCCGGTTGCGACGATCGCAAGCGTTATGGTAGACACCGCTGAGATTGAAGTCCCTACCCTTATTGTCAAAATCTTGGCAACCGGTCCAACAGTTATTGAGGTGGGGGATGAGGCTGTGATGATCATCTGACTCAACGTTTCCACTTGAGTCTGGGCCTCATCCCCTCGACTTGGCACTTCTTCATGGACCAGTGCCTCCTCTTCTTCCTCCTTGTCCGATTGAGTTGTTGCCTCGGTGAGGGGATCCAGTTGCTCAGTCATGTCAACTGTGATCACAGAAACAATATCAGCAGAAGTTAAATTCTCAACTGAAGAGTCGATGTTAGGAGATAGAGGAAGGTCAGCACCGTCCTCACCTAAATAGTCCAATGGCTCATCTTCTTCCTCCTCATCAGAGGGGATGTGAATCGCTGCATTCATCATTCTTGCGATAAGTCGAGACAAGTGTGAGGCCATCAAATTCGATCCCATAATCAAAGGAAGAGTAAGAGGATGTTTTACCTTTTGACATGAGCGCTTGATCGTACGAAGCCAATGCTTGTTGATCAGCAGTGAGCATCGGTGCGGTGGTCTCTGAGGCCGATAGAATTGATCCTGTTACAACACCGGTGTCCCTAATATTAGCATCTGTGACCACCTCTTCATAGAGAGCTCTCTTAGTCGGCCTCTCATCGGACGTGCCGAAGCCCATCTCCCGTTTACGCTTTCATGAAGCTAGGAGATCAGGAGTAAAGGCTAGCATCTACAGGCGTTCAGCGAGGGAACCAATAACCTGCTCTAAGCGCTCTCCAGCTCGGGCCAATTCCTCAGCCACCTCTTGATCTCTGAAGGGCTCAAGCTAAGAGAGATCCTGTTGGGTCGGGAGGTCTGATATCAGGATGTTATCCAACCCCCCATAAAGCTCCTCTTCCTAATCTTCTTGGGGAACTTCTTCAACATGAGCTACGTCGGACTCCTCAACCTATCGACGGCTACCTCGCCTCGGTGTGTGAGGAGCTGCTCTTGATCGACGCCTCTGTGCCGTCAGACAAGAAGTGCGGGGATTGAATCCCTCTGGAGTCACGCTCACACTCTGATACTACTTACAATATGTAAGAGTATGGTGGAGAGTGTGATCCCTGAGCAGAAACTCAAACCACGCATTGGTACATTCCGTGTGTGTCCAGAACCACCCGCATGCTCCGTCAACCAACCCCTCTTCAAAGCTCAACTAAGGGTTGATGTTCCCCACATATAACTGGTCGTACCCAAACTAGTGGGTGAAACAAATCGGGAAATAGGGCTCCAGGTAGCATGTTGAGCCCGTCCGAAGAATATGATAGCCCGATCTGATATTGATCAGCCATCTGAGGTTGCCCAGGGATAAGGCAGTGTGCTCATCCGTCATCGGTGCTGTTAGACCCTAGAGGAGGGTGATTAGGATCTTATGCTAATCTAATCCAATTTTATGCCAATTAAAACTAATTAACAAATATTATTCTTGCAAGAAGATATACAATATGATATGAGCAAGAATATGTAATATGAACAATGAGATATATCCTATATGATAAAAGTATATGTAAGGATATATAAACTAACACAATGGTGATATAATTAAACTACAAATATGATAGGACAAAATATACAAGAGTAATAGGCAATTGGCGATATAGGATAAATGCATAAACAAATGCGCCAATAACAAACTCAAACACATTCAAATGATCACGGAGTTCGGACCTTCCGTCCTACGTCTCCGCTCCCCACTCCCAGGGAGAAATCCACTAACACAACCGGGTTTTCTACGCTTACCCAAACAACGTTTACACTTCACACTCGGTTTTCTAGCTAACCGAAAACTTTACAATCACCACTCTACACCCTCTAAAGTGTTGGATCTATACGTGTCTCCCTCAAGTGCTCGGATACAACCTCTCCCTAGGTTCGTCAACCGACGCCACTCCTCTTGGGATGATCCCCGACTCTCGCCACACACTTCTCTCAGTGTACAAGTGTATTACAAAGTGAATCTCACAATAAGCACAATACAATAAATGATTGTTCTCTAATATGGATGAGAACACAATGAAAGCTCACACTCAATTGTTACAACTCTCACCAACCCAAATATACAATGTATGCAAATACAATAAGCTCAAGTGGGTGTGTGTAAACAATGAGTGAAATCAAATCAACTAAACTTAATATAAAATCTAACTCAATCAACTAAACTCAATATAAAATCTAACTCAAATAATAACCTAGCAATAATAAGAATATGAAAATCAATAATGAAATTGCTAGAGAAAAGAGTTAGAAAACTTCTCTATAAACACAAAGGAGAGGATGAAGAAGATTGAGAATGAATCCCTCAATTTGCAAAGAAAGCTTCTTCCTTTTTAAACAGAAAACCAAACTTAAAACAAACTGTAAAACACTCTTAAACTTGTTTAAAACTTTCTCTTCTTGTTGCTGGTAGAAGAGGGTTTGAGGGGTTTATATAGGAAGAGAAACCAACAGCCAAAACCCCAAACAAAACAACAAAAATTCCAAAAAATCAGGAATACGATTCTGTACGAAAAGAGCCGTTGGGCATACGGCGGTCGACCGTGGAAAACTCACGGTCGACCGCGAGCCAGCTTTGAAAATCAGAAAACTTCCAGAGAGTTCGACGGTCGATCGTGGTGGTCGACCGTGGTGGTCGACCGTGGGAATTTTTAGCTTGACGGTCAACCGTCACGGTCGACCGTGAAAGTTTCTGCTGCATCCTGAGGAAAAAACAAAGGTGCGGTCGACCGTGGCGGTCGACCGCAAACTGATACAAAATATTTCAAGTTTGAAAGTAAAATGCTGATTTTAAAACCCTGTTTAAAATATCAAATAAATTTAGAAAAATGTAAAACTTTGGGAAATGATTATAGATATGATAATACACATGCTACAAAAACTGGTTTTCAAAAAGGACTTCCCAAATGTAAAATATCATCATTTTCCAAAATAGTCCAAAACATGAAAATGTGAACATATGAGTTTTGACATTTTAGCTTAACCATGTTTTAAAACTTTACAAAATGATTTTATAGACTTAAAGGAAGATATAAACTATTGTTATGAAGTCTATAAATAATGAATACAACATTTTCACAAATACAATAGAATATGAAACATATGAGTATGTATATGAATATATATTTGTTTCATATCTATGAAATTAAACCAAAACAACATATCCACATAGAAAACAAACATGTATACATAGTTTTTGGAATTTATTTGTAAAAACTTTGTTTGTGGATAAAACCAAAATCCAAAATGTGTGTGTGTGTGTGTGTGTGTGTGTGTGTGTATATATATATATATATATATATATATATATATATATATATATATATACATATACATAGAAACCAATAAAATATGTGTGTATATGATATTGAGCTTAAGGTACTTAACACACATAATATAAATCCTAAACTAGTTACCCAAGCTTGATCTTGATCTTCAATAAGCTTGACTTGGTACACTCGCGGATGAAGCTTGAACTTGGATCTTCAACTTTGAATAGCAAAGCTTCACTCCACAATTCCGCTAACCTCCATTTGATGTGATCGTTATGGCGCAATTCCATCCAACCTCCAACATGTTGTTTGTCTATAGTAAATAAGAAAACACAAATACTAGACAAATAACATTAGTGGTAAATTGTTTGTTAAACATTATCAAAACAAAGAGGCCAACAATCTCCCCTTTTTGATGATGACAAACAATTTATAAGAATGATATATGCATGAAAGAAAATAAATATACACTATTATAATTATCATGCATATAAACAAAAAAGAATATACTCATAATATTTCTCCCCCTTTGACAATATCAAAAAGGGGACAAAGTGATGAAGAGAGCGAAAGCTCCCCCTATCAATATGCATGGGTGAGTATACCATATAGAAAGATATAGGGATTGCTCCCCCTATCAAAAATTCCTTAATGAATGTATGCAATGAATGCTAAGGCATACATATGTGAGCAAGCAAGAAACATGCTAAACACAACTCACATACAAAAAGACAATGAGAACACATATAAGTATGTCAATATGAAAATAGTATCTCATTAACACAAAAAAATATAAAAGAATTGATTTATGAAAACAAAAGAAGAGGAACATGAGAATCATGCAAAAAGTTTTCAAATAAAAATAAATCAACCAAAGAAATCATAAATCAAAGTTTAAATCCAAAAATGATGTTTGATCAATCAAGAGAATTTTCTTTGTGGGATTTGATCAAACCACATATAGAATACATTATAAGACACGAATAGATGATCCATAAGCACAAACACATAAATAATCATCGTATAAGTAAAATATAATGAAATCAAAGCAATAATTCAAAACAAAATCTTTGATAAAAGAATTTCAAGAGAGGCAACAATATATCAAGCTCTTAAGCTTGTTCCAACCCATATAATCATTCTAGCATCCGGTAAACATGATTTGGGAATAAATACCCAATAAACCCGGAGGGTTATATAAACACAAACCTCTCATCAAAATCAAAACTAATAATCATGAAAACAAAATATTTGATCAATTAAAAGTTGTTTTCATATATAAAAATTTCAAAGCATAATTTTTAAAACCAAGAAAAATAAAAATAAAAATACTAAGTTCTTGGTAAAAAAATTATTTTGGCACCCAAGCATTTTTGGTGCCGGATTGTTTAGGGACATGACCCCTATCAATAAAGCTCAAAGCCCTAGGGTTATGAACCCTTTTGGGCACATTTGGTGCACTAATCCGGTCATAACAATAATTGCTCAAATGACCCTTCCGATTGCAATTTGTGCAATGAAAGAGACCCATTTGTTTTTGTGGACCATATGCTCGTGCACGGGAACCATTTGCAAACAAAGATGGTCTTTTAAGATTATTTTGCAAATAAGAAACATTTTGAAACAACGTTGGTCTACTTGAAATATTTTGCGATTTAGAAACTTTTCGCAAATCAAAACAAAACTTGGCTAAGTGACCAACTCTACCACAAACATTATATCTAAAAACATGTGGTCTACTAAAAATATTTGGCAAATAAGATTTTCTTTTTAAATCAAAATAATATTTGGCCAAATGACCAAAACGACCATAAAGATCACAATGATACACATTGACATGCTTATGATGTACAATTTGTGCATGTGTGTGTACATGTGATGAAGAAACTTGATGAGATGCACAAGAAGGATTAATATTCTTATGTTTTTGTGCATCATAACAAAACTTAGCTAAATGGCCTTTACGATCACAAATGGAGCACTTGTAAACTTTGCTATACAAGTGTGCATGATGTGTAGGTGATTTATAAGTTATAGCACTAGATTTAGCACACTTGTCCATAAGTTTCTTATGATTATCAATGCATATGTTAAAAGTTGAATCTAAGCATGATATGTGGTTTTTCACAAGATTCAATTTATCATTATGCATACAAGCATTGAAAATAGAAGTAGATAAAACATGATCATTTCTAAAATAACTAAACTCATTTCTAATAGTTTCTACTTCTATCATGGCATCATTATTAGCATGAATTAAGCTAGCAATAGATGAAGACATGTTATTATTTTCCAAACTTAATAACTCATTGTTTTTTTTTCAAAATAGCATTCTCTTTAACAACAATATCAAGTTTGGAAGCTAGCGACTCATGATCGGATTGCAAATCTACATGCTTGTTTTTTAGATCTATAAAATTATTTTACAATTTTGTATAGGCATGCATTAATCTATCATATGCACAAGCGAGTTCATCAATAGTTAATTCACTTTCGGAATCGGAATCGCTTACTACATAAGAGTTATCCTCTTGTGGCCGTGTGCATGATGCTCCACATAAACTTGAAGAAGAATCCTTCAAAGCTTGTCAGATTTTCTCTAAGTCCCCTTGATGTGCTTTAATAAATTTCTAAAGTTTGTAAGCAACACTATCAAAATGAACAAATTTGTTAGAAAAGGATGAGTCAAAAGCATTAAGCAAAAATTCTAACAAAAGCTTGTTCATTGTAAACATTTTATTATCATGATCGCTCCACTTGGATTTCTCCAATGTGGGCACAATGTAAGCACAATCAATAACTTCCCATAAGTTGATATTTCTAGATTGCACAAATAGTTTAAATCTAGAAGCCCATTGTGCATAGGGAAAATTAATGAATTTAGGAGCAACATTTGATTCATAGCCTAAACGAAATACATTCATATTCATGATATATATGTGAATATATGCAAGCAAGACAAAAGTAATCATAACTAGATTAGCACAAAAAGATAACTTGGATCTTTAACTCAAGGCGATTAGACCTTAAATCAAAGAGCACCAAGCTCTGATACCAATTGTTAGACCCTAGAGGGAGGGAGGGGGGAGGTGATTAGGGTCTTATGCTAATCTAATCTGATTTTTATGCCAATTACAACTAATTAACAAATATTATTCTTGCAAGAAGATATACAATATGATATGAGTAAGAATATGCAATATGAACAATGAGATATATCCTATATAATAAAAATATATGCAAAGATATATAAACTAACACAAGTGCGATATAATTAAACTACAAATGTGATAGGGCAAAATATACAAGAGTAATAGGCAATTGGAGATATAAGATAAATGCATAAACAAATGCGCCAATGACAAACTCAAACACACTCAAATAATCACGGAGTTCGGACCTTTCATCCTACGTCTCCGCTCCCCACTCCCGGGAAGAAATCCACTAACACAATCGGGGTTTCTATGCTTACCCGAACAATGTTTACACTTCACACTCAATTTTCTAGCTAACTGAAAACTTTACAATCACCACTCTTGCAATTCCACTCTACCCTCTCAAGTGTTGGACCTAGATGTGTCTCCCTCAAGTGCTCAGATACAACCTCTCCATAGGTGCATCCTAAAGAGACTCGACATATCCTCCACCGGAGAAGTAGGGGAAGCACTGTAAGAAGTTGTAGTTGCCGAAGAACGATAACGCCTTCCTCATTTCCATAATGTTCTTGAACTTCTGAGAATAATGCTCTAATCGCTAAACGAACGGGATGATCCTCCTTTCTTGGCGTGTCGTCGGTGCGCTCATCAAGCACTCGTAGTGCTGAACGAACCATGCTATTAGATATGTGTATGGAAGGTCGACATGGGGGTTCAGAGTCTTGGCTACTTCTTCTCCTCCCTCCTCCTCGACGAAAGCAACTCGGCAGAATTACATCGTCAACTTCCGAAGCCCACTCTATATGCATACCACCATTGCTGATACTAGTGCATAAGGTCGTTCGTAAGCCAAGCGGACAACTAGGTAGATGAATTCTACCAGAATCGTCTCGAATGAATGTGTGGGGACCACACATCTCTTCGGCCACAACATTAGGTATCCGATGAGTAGGACTTTCGTCGATATTGGGGACCCTGCCTGGTGGTGGAATGATTCAAAGGTGGTGCCAGCCTTGAATCCCCCTTCGTCCTGTTCGAGGGTCTCTAAGTCGCCACTCTCGGTATCCTCTTCCCTATCTCCACCGGGTCCACTTGAGGGAACTTATCTGATAGATGGTCAATCTCTTGCTGGCCAGGGATGTACTCTTCATACGGGAACCACCTATTGGTAATCTTGACATTTCGTACATCTCGTGAAGTGCCATACCCAACTCTCCATTAGGGATGAAAAAAGGTGCCATTGTCCGAATAGTAGAGCTCCAAGATGCTTTGGAATTAAGAAGCATTGATCTTGAGACCGTGCTGAGTGGCCCTGATAGCCCTGTATAACTCTAATCCCTGTAAATCGGAATTCTCTACCAGCACGTACTCAGTGATCTTGTACCACCAAGGACTATTGTCGGCAGAAGAGTGAATCTACTCAGGCGCTCTGAACTCTTTTGGGGGAAACTACCCCCAGCCCTGAAGAAACGATGACGGAAGGTCTCCGCCCCCTCTATCGTCTCGCCCATTGGTAGTTCACTCTGCAACATACCGAGATGCAGAGCGGTCACATGCTTACTGGAGCTGTCAATCCCGTATCCAGCTACGGAACCTGTAAAGTTTCCGCATGTCACTCCGTCTTGAGACAGAGTCAAGTCCCAGCTCATCGTGCGAGGGACTGAGAGGGAGCACAACTCCACTAATGAGAATCCTCGCATCATGTTGGGGAGGAAATATTAGACTCCGTCTACTTCATGGAGCCACTTGCTCTCACCAAGGAGCATAACTGAGGGGTCAGCCATGGTATCACCAAACATGAAGTCGGGTTTCCTCATCTCCCGACGTGGGTATTCAACAATGCTGCATCAGTAGACAATTCCCACAATGTTAAGTAGTGCCCATCGGACACTCTCCGTACCAGCTCCACAATTTTGTCTACTTCAAACATCGACACCAAATCAAGGAGGGGAAATCTAGGAGGGGCCACCCGAAGCCCGTACCTCCAGCAAGTCCAATAGCACTCCCCTAGGGAGAGCCTCATTGGAAAATACAGCTGCAAAAAAAAAAAAAGAGATTAGAATATCTTTACTCAGAAGGTTGAAAATTTTCTAAGTCTTTAAAACAGGCGGCTTGCGACATGCAGGCGAGCTTTATCAAATAGACGAGTTAACAAAATCCGCCTGACAAAGGTAGAAGCTCGCCTGACAAAGCAGAGCTCGCCTATCAAAAGCAATGCTCACCTGACAAAGGCAGAAGCTCGTCTGACAAGCAGAGCTCGCCTGACAGGGCAGAGTTCGCCAGGCAAAATGGAGATCGCCTGAAGAACAAGCTCGCCTGGATAGCAGAACTTCACCTTAGTAGACGAAGTTTGTCACAGAAGATTAACAAATACTGTTCATCTTCTTTGTCTTATTCGTTCATGGGCTCAGTCCTATCCCACAGTCCCCTAAACTCACCATAATGTTAGACCCTAGAGGGGGGTGATTAGGGTCTTATGCTAATCTAATTCCAATTAATGGATAATTTAAAATTATATAGATCAATTTGTTCTTGCAAAAAGAAATATGATATAAATATGAACAATAGTGATGAAAAGAAAGTATGCTAAGCAAAACACAAACACACGATATGTTCACGAGGTTCGATCCCCACGACCTACGTCCCCGCTCCTCACCTCGAGGAGATATCCACTATCACAATCCGGTTTGGAAGCCGGAACTTCTACACACTCGGTTTATAAGATCACCGAAAACTCTCACACTACACAATCACTCACAATCACACTTTACACACTAAGTGTAGGAATCTAGCCCGTGTCCTCCTCCTCAAGTGCTCGATTACAACCTCTCCCTAGGTTCGTCAATCGACACTACTCCTATTGGATTTGACCCCGTCTCTCTCTCCTCACACTTCTCTCGGTGTACAAGTGTATTACAAGTGATTCCCACAAATAAAGGTTGAATACAATGATTTATTCTCAAATAACAAGTGAGAACACAATGAAGCTCACACTCACTAAATCACACCCCACAACCCACACTATATAGTATGAGAATATTAAGCTCAGATATGTGTGTGTGATAACAGTGAATCAAACTCAATAAATATAGCTAATTGAAAATGAAAGTGAAATAATGAGCTATATAGGAAAGAGTTTAGAAAACTTCTCAATGAACAAGAAGAGCTGAAGAAATGATGATCCCAATAGGATTTGAAAGCCTCTTCTTGTTGTAGAAAAACTTCTCTTGAAAACTGATTAATGAAACCACTTTTAAACAGCTCTTAAACACGATTAATATCTTGCTAAACAACAAACTTGGATTTCTTAGTTGTAGAGAGGAAGAGCAGCAATAGGGTATATATAGCACCCCAATACAACATCTGAAAGCAGTCAAAAAGACCAAAAAACCAATTTGAAAACAGACAAAGAAACTAGCCGTTACAAGGGTTCTGACACTTCATCGGTCGACCGATAAGTTCAAAAGATCAGAAAAATCAGGGTTTAGAGCTGGCGGTCGACCGACGGAGATATCGGTCGACCGGAAATGCTGTCGGTCGACCGGTGATTCTTTCGGTTGACCGGAAGGCTCTCTGGAAATTTGCTCAGAAAAAGAAGAACTGTCGGTCGACCGTACCGGTCGACCGAAATCTGATATGAGCATATTTACAGGTTTTTGAGGCTGATTTGAAAATCCAAGAAAAATATCAAATCAATTCCAAAATTAGTGAAACTTTAGGGAAAGTTTCTAAATGATGAAATAAACATGTTTGAAAAGGAATTTTTGGAAAATCAATTTTCGTTTGTGAAAACTCCCTGTTTTTGAAAAGGTGTTCAGAGAACCTGTTTTTCGTGAATACGAAAATTGACATAAGCTTTGTAAATATGTATATATGTGTTATGTATGTATTATATGTATATAATAAAGTATGAAAGAGCTGTAAACATGAGATAAAAGTTATTGTAGTGACGTTTGATGAAAAATCAATTTTATGATAGAAAACGTCAAAAATCCTGTTAAGTGTACATATATTGAGCTTAGATATAATCACACAATATATGTAAGTAAACTAAACATATACCTAGGTAAATCCACGCAAATGAACTTGAATCTTTAACACTTGATTGACGTGTGTTGAAATACCTGAAAAGAGAGCATAAACACAAAACACTAGAAAGCTTATTAGTAATAAATTATTTGTCAAAGCATCATCAAAACTATAGGGTCAACACATAATTCGTATGGGCCATGCCGAAGGTGGTTGTAACAGTGACGGTGACGGAAGAGGAAGATTTCCCCTTCCCCTTGGAAGCAACCTTCTTCGACTTGGGAGCCATCTCGAGTTCAAGAGGAAATGAGGAAGAGGGTTAGAGTTTTCTTTGAAGGCTTGAGAAATTTTCGAAAGCACGGTAATCTCCTGAGGAGGGAGATGAAGGCTTTATATAGGCGAAGCTTCAACGGTTGAGATTCATTATCTCAACCGAAGCCAACGGCTTAGATCTCCTGTAGCAGTTTAGATTCAACAGTTCGAATCGAATGGTCGAGATCAAGCCTCGAATCGAACGGTTTGGATTCAAAACCCGAACGACAAGGCGGTTTGTATTCAAATCGATGGCCGAGATCAAATATTTGAAATCAGCGACATGGATCTCTCGTTAAGACAACGGTTGAGACCAAAGGCGCCACTAATTCCACAGCTCAGATCGAGCACGTGAAGACGAGGCTACCCCGTCAGATCATATTTAATACGATCTGACGTGCCCACATTGCCTTAGCTGGCAATTGCAAGAGCCCGCCCGTGGATGTTTGCGTCGAAAGTTGTTTTCATTGCTGAATCCATTACACGATTATGATTATAGATTCAAAGTAAAATTAGTCTTTTTATGAGACTTTCTTACACAATGAAAAAAATAAAAATACAACTTTCTTCAAACACACGCAGAGGACGTTTATTACCCGTTGCTTGCATGGGATCTTTACTTGTGTCAGGGACGTGTTAGTCCGTGGACCGTCGCGGATCAGATCCGGTTGACAGAACAAAAATTTAATGCTATTACTTCACAAAAGAAGTATTCACAGAAGTAAATAATCTCGACCAAGCGAGATTACTATTCTTCTCGAGATCAAAACCAAGTTTGATCTAGAAGAAAGGTGGAACAGGCTTCAGATCTCTCGAAATCCACTCTTTATGCATAGGAATTCGCTAAGATCTCGCTAGCCTCTCTCAAATTCGTCAGAATCTCGCCCTAACTCCTCTAAAATTCATGGCTCCCTTCAGATCTGTCTTTATGAAGGTGCTAGGGGTGCATTTATAGATTTAAATACTGTGTTTGTCGATAGGATCGAAGAACAACTGGTATTATCCGTTTAGGTGGGTTTTCAGTTGTGTAACAACTTCCACACGTTTAAGGATAACCTCACATGTTTATGGATGACCCCAAGGAGTTCTAGAAGCCAATCTTATCATAAAACATGTCGAGAGATGATCTGAGTGTGAGTCACTTCAAAGTGACATGAATTTTCCGAGTCACTTTGAGTAGACTCGGATTTTCCGAGACTGTTTGTACTATCTTCGGTGTTTTGGCTTTAATTCTCGAGATAGTTTGTACAAAATAAAATAAAGACTAAAAAGGATGCAAAGTAAGCTAATTCTCAATTATAATCATGTTTTATTTGTCTCTTCTAAGCAAAAGAAGAATAAAAAATCAAATAAAAATCATAAAGAGGCTTTTCTTTTTTTTATCTAATCAAAATGCTAATTGGATACGGTTAGCCGCAATGTAGTTGGTATCAATGAATAAAAACAACACACAAAAAGCATGGGAAAAAACAAAACAAAACAAAGTAAAGACTACAAAGGATGCAAAGTAAGCTAATTCCCAATCATAATCATGTTCTATTTGTCTCTCAAGTATTGTTCTTGTGTTAAATGTGTTTGATGCAATTAGTTCCTTTCCTATTCACTTTTTTCTTTATCATCTAGATTGGAATAGATAAAAACCTATGAAATAGATAGAGATTGTTTGTGGTAGATATATAATAGTGAACTCATGACGTTTTTGGGTTAATTCGAAAAAATTAACATGAATTTGAACTGTTTTATAAACTGACATTGTTCTTTTCCATTAAATAAAACTATTATGAATTTGTTCTCTAAACTATCATGTATTACAAGGGCAGGTAAATTGTCAAGTGCTTCGCTGGTGACATGTTTTGTATATTTTTGCCTTTATGCATTTTATATATCTTTCATATTATTCTTATGAACTATTAACATTTTTGCCTTTTATTCAAGACACTAATATTATTTTCAACGATTACCAACAGTTAATCATAATTTTTTTAGAGTTTTGTGAGGTCATGATCGTTTTTGCTCATATAAAAAAAGGACATGTAGTTTTTCTTCAAAAACCCATGACAGTTTTGTGAAGATGTAAAACAAAATAAATATATTATAGTTTGGATACATTAAATAATTTTTGGCTATCAAGTCAATTAAGATTTATCTTTTTGAGAAAAGGGTTAACCCTCTTTAATCTCTCACTTAATTTGTTGTCAAACAACACTTATTAGATTTTACATAATAATGATGAATCACCACTAAACAAATATTAGGTAATGCTGTCATTATAGCTCTAAACAAATTGGCATTTTTTTATGACATTTGATCCTTCACCAGTTTGCTATTTTTTATTGTTCCAACAACTTTTTAGTATTAAAAGTCCACCAAATATGTAATTAGAAAATTTTTCCTCTCCGTTAATAAAAAATTAGTGGCTAAAATACATGTGACCAAATGTGACTAAATTTGTGGGATGATAGAACACTAATGTTGCTGTGGTTAAATGATATAGCATGGCTTTTAGTCCAAATTGATACTTACTACCTTTAAAAGAATTTCAATGTAAACCAACTATATTTGCTTACATCTCCACTGTGTTGCTAAATTTAATTTAAAAAACATGTGAATTACCCATTATACCCTCATCTTAAACAAGTGAACTGCACATATTTCTTAATTAATTATAAACCTAAGAATTTTTTAGATATTAATCCTCCAAATCTTTAATATTTTGAAATTAGACCCCCCTTGTCCTGCATCTCTCTAAGATGGCCATGTATTTCGAAATTTCCAAACCTTAGACCTATCCCAAAATCCTAATCTTACCTCTCCTCAATCGTCTCTCTGCCTCCGATCCATAAAGAAATCCTCCCCCAACCCTTCCCCCAAACCCTAACCTTACCTCCCTTTAACCTTCTCTCCCTCCCACCCTCTAATCAAAAAATAAAACAAATAAATAAATAATAAAATAAAATAAAATAAAATAAAATAAAACCCCTAGCTAATTTGCAAGAGATGGATGAGCTTGACCTCCCCTCCCACAACCCTCTCCGACAAGGACGAAGTCGATTTGGGGAGTAATTTCAGAATATGATCGATTTGGGGGGCTAATATCAAAATATGAAAGATTTGGGTACTAATATTGAAAAAAACTACTTATTTTTTTTATAATTAATTGGGATACACGGGTTTACATGTGTTGGGGTGAGGATGTTTTTGAGATTTTAAGCTATTTTTAGGAAAACAATTTGATTAGGTGTGATATTGAGAAGATGTGAGCAAATATATATAGGTGGTTTACATTAAAAAAAAGTTGGTAGGTATCAAACTAAAACTAAGGTGGTTTTCATATTAAAAAAAAAAAAATCCCTTTTTACTATTAAAAGGTCGCTGGAGCAATGGAAAATATTAAGGGGTTTTTGCTTTTAGATCCATTTGTTTACTCCCATTTATCTTTAAACCCAAATACTATTGTTTGTATCTTTAAGCCCAATTCACTTTTGTATTTATCTTTAAACCCAATCTCCAAAATACTATATTTTTACCACTTGTATTTATACACCATGAAGGTAAAAAACCAAAAATACCCCTTTCATTGCCAAATATAAACCAAAACCTCTCTCATAATTTCCCCCAAAACGACCACGAACCGCAGTGTCGCCGGTGCCCACCGCCACCGTGTCGCACGTCGCCCACCGCCGCCGTGTCGCTCGTCGCCCACCGCCGCCGTGTCGATCACGAACCACCGTGTCACCCGTCGTCCACCATCCCAGTCATCATCGTCGTCGAAACAGATCTCACCCGTCCCAGTCGTCGTCCACCGCCATCAACCTCGCCGTTGCCGTTGCCGTCAAGCTGATTTTGCTCAATTGGGTAAGTTCTAATTTGATTTTTTTAAACTTTGTGCCAGCCTTGCATGTTGTAAATATGGGTTGGATTTTGATTGTTTTAATCTGAAAAATGATATATTGAATGAGGATTTCATAGGTTGAGATGGGTTCTGTATTAATTTGATATGGGAACTTCTTTTTATGTGGATGAAGTTTGATTTCATTTTCATTTGGAGGTGATGGACAGAATTGGAAATTTGAGATATTGTGATAAATTTATAAAAATTATGTGATCCTGGGTTCATTAATTAGGGAGAGATGATGTTTGTTGTTAATATGATTAGTTTTGGTTCTGGGATGTGGTAGATGATGTTGATAAGTTTCATATTAGAGATGGATCATCATTGGTTCTATTAATATTAGTTCTAAATTGTTGTTGCCTATGATATCATGGTAGTTTGATTCTGGGTATGACTGACATGATTTTGGAGATGCATCAATGAAAATAACCCGTTAAGTGTGGATCGAATGTTTAAGCCAATAACGACAACTCGATTCCAAGAACTTGATAAGATTATTTTCCCACTCCTAACTTCATTTCATTGATATATGTTGGCATTCTCTGTAAAGGATAGAATATTTTATCATTATTCTTTCCTCCGCGGGTATATGTCCGATGCTAGTGAGTTTAGAGTGAGGCTTATTTCTACCATTCCCGATGCTTGGAATTTAGACATTACTTCTTGTCAGGAGGTAGAAAGTGTTGATGTACCTCAACAACGTGGGTTAGTGTATTCGACTTATTCATATGTTGTTGTTTTTCGTATGTGCTAACACTCACATAGAGACTATATATTGCGGGCCAAGAGTGTTATATTAATATTGTAAACATTTGAACTTGTAGTAGCTTGAATTACAGGGTGTTCTTGATGGCGTACATGTTTAGCCTCGTTTCCGGTCAACCAATTTCAATTAACCAAAAGGATTGTTCAAGACATAGAGCTTGTATTGTTGCTTTATTTCTATCTGAATGTATATTTTCGATAAGTATAATGTTCATTAAAACACTTATATTCAGTCTATTGTTCTTTTGATCCGCTTATATTTTGCTTTTAGGAAATCAACCAACATGATCCTCGAGACCAATTCCACGGATGCTAGATGCCAATTGTGATATCCAATATTTTTTGTGTACATCTATATTTTAGAAATTGATTAGTAAAGTATTTGTATAAATATATGTTGATTATGTAGTCCATGGTGTCTTGTGTCTTCTGTGGTAGATTATAGCCATTGTGGTAAACTTACTGGGTTATGTAATGTTTTTCATGTTTTTCTAAGTCATTGACATTGACGGAAATGCAAAGTTCTGTGGTTAACTTAGATTATAGCCACAATAGCCATTGTTTGCATGTTGTATATGCTGGAAATGCAAAATTCTGTAGCAGAGTTCTTATTACATGATTGTTTTTGGCAATGCAAAGTGCTGGAAATGTAAAGTTGTATGTTATGGAAATGCAAAATGCTGGAAATGCAAAGTTTTGCAGGCTTCTAAGTCCTTGATTTTTTTTTGCCTAAAAATGCAAAGTTCTGTGGCAGAATTCTGATTACTTCATCACTTGATTATGTTATATTCACTTGATTCAATGCTAGAGTTCTGATTACTTCATCACTATCAACATCCTAGATATACAATGTTGTATATAGTTTGTCTAGAAATGCAATGTTGTATATAGTTTGTCAATCTCCTGGATATGCAATGTTGTATTTTCTTTGCTCCTTTTGTTCTCACACACATGATTACTGTTATTATTTGTCAATTGCAAGTATATCACGTTATACAATAAGTATAGCACGTTATATTGTAAGTATAGCACGTTATATTGTAAGTATATGACGTTATATTACAAGTATAGCACGTCATATCGAAAGTATAGCACGTTATATCAAAAGTATAACACGTTATATTGTAAGTATAGTACGTTAACCTGAACGTATAGCACGCTATATCGAAAGTATAGCATGTTATATCGTTAGTATAGCACGTTATGGAGTAAGTATAGCACGTTATATTATAAGTATAGGACATTATATTATAAGTATAGCACGTTAACCTAAAAGTATAGCACGTTATATCGAAAGTATAGCACGTTATATTGTAAGTATAGCACGTTAATCTGAAAGTATAGCACGTTATGGAGTAAGTATAGCATGTTATACAGTAAGTATAGCATGTTATATCGAAAGTATAGCACATTATATCGAAAGTATAACACATTATATTGTAAGTATAGCATGTTAACCTGAAAGTATAACATGTTATGAAGTACGTATAGCACGTTATGGAGTAAGTATAGCACGTTATATTGTAATTATAGCATGTTATATTATAAGTATAGCACGTTAACCTAAAAGTATAACATGTTATATCAAAAGTATAGCACGTTATATCAAAAGTATAACACATTATATTGTAAGTATAACACGTTAACCTGAAAGTATAGCACGTTATATTGAAAGTATAACACGTTATATTGTAAGTATATTACGTTAACCTGAAAGTATAGCACGTTATGGAGTAAGTATAGCACATTAACCTAAAAGTATAGCACGTTATATTGAAAGTATAACACGTTATATTGTAAGTATATCACGTTAACCTGAAAGTATAGCACGTTATGGAGTAAGTATAGCACGTTAACCTAAAAGTATAGCACGTTATATTGAAAGTATAACACGTTATATCTAAAGTATAGCACGTTATGGAGTAAGTATAGCATGTTATGGAGTAAGTATAGCACGTTATATTGTAGGTATAGCATGTTAACCTGTAAGTATAGCACGTTACCCTATAAGTATAGCACGTTACCCTATAAGTATAGCACGTTACCCTGTAAATATAGCACGTTACCCTATAAGTATAGCACGTTAACCTAAAAGTATAACACGTTATGGAGTAAGTATAACACGTTATACAATAAGTATAGCACGTTATACAATAAGTATAGCACGTTATACAGTAAGTATAGCACGTTAACCTGAAAGTATAGCACGTTATATTAAAAGTATAGCACATTATATCGAAAGTATAGCACGTTATGGAGTAAGTATAACACGTTATGGAGTAAGTATAGCATGTTATATTGTAAGTATAGCACGTTAACCTGTAAGTATAGCACGTTACCCTGTAAGTATAATACGTTACCTGGTAAGTATAGCACGTTAACCTGTAAGTATAGCACGTTACCCTGTAAGTATAGTACGTTACCCTGTAAGTATAGCATGTTAACATGTAAGTATAGCACGTTGCCCTGTAAGTATAACATGTTAGCCTGTAAGTATAGCACGTTAACCTGTAAGTATAGCACGTTAACCAGTAAATATAGCACGTTAACCTGTAAGTATAGTACGTTACCCAGTAAGTATAGCACGTTAACCTATGTTTATACGGTTGATGCTTGTAAGCGATTTGGGATGTTATCTATGTTTAGTTGAGGTATTTTGTGAGACGCTTCACGTTCAACATGCTTTTACCGAGTAGAGATCAATTACAATTGCATTTAATTATGTGATTAGAATTTGAGATGTGGTTTCCGTTACGTTGAGAAAATGATGGACAAGTTATTTGCAGGTGTCGTCGTGGCAATTTGTGGAACACTTCATGGCATCATGCTTTTGCCAACTTGAGTTTAATTAGGAATGCATTAGGTATATTATCTCGCTGAGACAAATTATCAAACACCTTACATGCGTGTATTTCCTTCATTTGCCTAGCTTTTTTTTCTTTTTCTTTTTCTTTTTTTATTGGGGGTAGTACTTCCAGCAACTCCCAAAAACGATAACACTCATAATCAAGAAACTGAGAATAAGTAATAGAAACGTAATAAATCAACACCACTTCTCATCGATAACCATCATTATCAAAATAATCCAAACTAATTTCTTCATTAATTGAAATTTTGATACATAGTAACAATATTTCAACTAGGCTTTACATATAACCGAATCCTTTGTCAACCAACCCCCAATCCCTCGTCAACGACCTAGGTCAATATCTTCTCCTTCAGCAAGTTCTCCGATCAATCCTTTGTCAACCAACCCCTAATCCCTCAACTATGACGGCGGCTGGAGACGGGCAACAGCGACTGGAGACGTGGCTGGAGACGGGCGATGACGGCAAGAGGCTGTCATTTTTTAATTTAGGGCTAAGTTGAAAGGAGTAAGATTAGGAGAGATGCTGTTTATATGGGGCCAAGGGGTATTTGGGGATTCTGTATAAATACAAGTGGTGAAAATATAGTATTTTGGAGATTAGGTTTAAAGATAAATACAAAAAGTGAATTGGGCTTAAAGATACAAATAATAGTACTTTGGTTTAAAGATAAATGGGAGTAAACAAATGGGTCTAAAAGCAAAAACCCCAAATATTAAACTGGTAAATGGTTGTTATAGAAAAACCAATTTGATAATTTAGCCAATTCCTACATACCAATAAAACTTAAAATAAAAGAAATTAAATGATGTTCTGAACTTCCCATGGTCAGCGCAGTTTGTTGGATTTAATCTAATAAATCTAATTATGGACACATATGATTAATCATTGTGTATTGCTATCTTTCAGGATAACCCACTAAAGTGATCAATTAATTTGGGTTAATGGGTATTTAAATAAGTCATGGGGTTATATGTGCAGATACCAGGTTGTAATTGTGATTTGTTGAGGGGCCAAATTGCAAAAGTACAACACCTATAAATAAGGGGTTATGGTCCCTAATCTAGGGTAACAACATTCTCTAATTCTCTTCACCCCATCTAAGAGAGAAATTCGGCTCAAGAGAAAACCCTAAGGTTAGAAGATCCAAAACCCAAATCAAGATCAATCAATGGATTCAGGTATAAGCTTCCGCTCTTTTATATTTCTTTTAATCTCTTTGAATTAATCATGGCTATATGGTTTTAAGATCTCGAGTTTTAGATCTATCACAGTTGCTTCTCGGTTTGTCTGGTGAAAATTCACTACCCTTCATTATTTCATAATGTCTTGCATTTTCACGTGTTTGTCTATTTCTCCTTTTTCATCAACATTTACATCATTTTCACTATTGTGATCTTTTTAACATGAAAGTCTAGAGTACCTAGTCTAGAGTACCTAGAACCGAGCATGCATGGTTGCAAACTTTAATTTGTATTATTTTAAAATATTTTGTAATAACCATCATTAATAACACTAGCTAGGTAGGGAAAGAATATTTATGATTAATTCAGAATCTGATCATGATACGAAAAAGACATTAACGGCAGCTTGGTAAAGGTTTTAAATCGCTACGCTTCAACTTCTTGCCTTTTGTGTGCTTTTTTTCTTCTCCTTTTACATTATCATTTTCATTTTAGATTTTACATATATATGAAATGTAGTGCAACTAATTTATTGAGCCGAAAATTGTCTTGGAAATGTAGTCCAATATTTTCTCAACGGATTTGATCCTCTTCACTATCAAAAACCCATAAAGATCTAGACCACTACTTTTATAATAGCTATGATTTGTCTACTCACTAGACGATCGTGGTTCACTCGGAATTTAACATTTACGATACACATCATGATATGATGCTTATTTTTAATTTATACTCAAAGACAAATCATAATCGCCCCTAAACAAATTAATAGCTGTGATAGAAAAAAATTCTCTCTCACTAGCTACTTTGTTGTGGGAGAGAGGATCTGAATTCAAAGAGCTGTAAATGTAAAGTATTAAAATTAGTTAGTAGGAAAACTTTCTTTTTGTTCAAACTGAATTTTGCTCCAACAAACAGAAGTTAAAATTGCATGTGTGTTTAATAAGCATTGTACATGCAGTAAATGTTATGTAATGCTGCAGATGCATTTCGTATTCAAACTATTAAGAAGTTTTTTTGATGGTAAAACACTTTATTTCATTCAAGATAACCAAAAAAAGATCATGAAGTACATCATCTTGCAAGTAAAGAGGAACAACATCACCGTGAATTTAGTGTAGAAATGGCGAACACAGCGACGAAGACCGCAGGAAAAGACGAAGAACAGGATTTGGGTGAGTGGCGGTCGACCGTGGCTGACGCGACGGTCGACCGCAAACGTGTACACAACAGGGCCGGCGGTCAACCGCGATGGGTTCTGCGGTCAACCGTGCCTAAACCTGTATGTGATTTGGCCTCTGGACTTTTAGCGGTCGACCGTGAGATTGGCTCGGCGGTCGACCGCTTAGCTGGTTGGGCCAGATCTGTTTTCTGCCCCGTTTCATTTTGAGTTGATATATATTCCTAATCCTAATTAATTAGGGTTAAACAATCACGTTTTGAGCAGTCTTTAAGAGAGGATTGTTGCATCTAATTGTGGAAGATTGGTGAGAGATTTAGAGAGTTTTGTTTTAGGGTTTTGAGTGATTTTGTAACCCTATTTTATATTCTCTTCATCTCTAATAGTAAGAACTCCCCCCTCCTTGCCCCGTGGACGTAGGCAACTTGCCGAACCACGTAAAATTTGTTATCTTGTTGTGATTGTAATTTGTGCTTGTGTTTAGTTGTGATCTATATCGTTCTTGTTCGTGTGATTAGAGTTCCGCTGCGCACAACAAGTGGTATCAGAGCTATAAGTTTGGTTTGGAGCTTGTTCGAAGGGTTCCCTGAAGGGTTCTTATTTGGAGAGTTAGATTGACAACATTGGAGAAACAAGCATATCAGGTTCATCTCTTACGAAGGCGATATAGAGTCTGAGCATCAATAATACAAAAATTAATATTCCGAAGTTCGACGACAAGATCAATTTCGGTTTGTGGAGGTGCCAGGTGATGGATGCGTTGGATGCATAGAATTTGGAGGAGACTCTTGAGTTACAAGAGAAACCCGCTGACATGGAGGATAAGGTTTGAAAAAAGATGAATAGTAGGGCTTGTGTAGTTATTCGGTCATGCTTGACGTCGGATCTTATTTATGATATGATGAACGAGATGTCTGTAAAGAGATTGTGAGAAACACTTAATGAGAAGTATCTTACGAAGAGCATTGAGAATCGGCTTCACTTAAAGAAGAGGTTTTACCAGTTCAAGATGAAGAGAGGAGTTTTTATTAGGGAGCATGTTAACAACTTCATGAAGCTACTTTTAGATATGGCCAATGTGGACATCATGGTTGAAGATGAAGACAAGACGATGTTACTTTTGTGTTCGTTGCCAGAGGATGATTATGGTACATTCATTTTCACTATGATCAATGGAAGAACTACTGTTAGTTACAAGGAGGTGATCTCGACGTTGGTGAATTATGAGTTGAGGAAGAGTGATGGTGAACCCTCCGAGAAAGCATCGGGAGATACATTAGCAGTTCGAGGCCGTAGTCCAAACCACCGTTAAGTCAACCACTTAAAAATGAAGAATAGAGGCGGTTATAAGAGTGTTAGTAGAAATCAATGTCATTTTTATAAAGAAGAGGGACATTGAAAGATTAATTGCCCAAAGTTGAAAGCCGGGAAGAACAAGGGGAAAGTTGTACAAGTTTCAGAAGTGAATGTTATAAAAGTTATTGGTGAACATTCAGATTCAGATTCTTTAGGCTATTCGTGTCCTGCACTATTGTCAGTTTGCTATGCCGACTCTACGGAGTGGATGTTGGATTCAGAGCCACATATCATATTTTTCTAAGGAGGGATTAGTTCTCCAGCTTTGAGGAGCTGTAAAGAGGGGGTATCGTGCTTATGAGTAATGTCACGTATGCCCTTGTTTTCGTCAGGAACAAGTTCTGTTGTAGAATTCATTATAACTGTTTATCGATTACAATGAATACAAAAGAGTGAGCTTCATACTTTGTAAAACTATTCTTTACAACAAAAAATCAAATTACAAGCTCCTTAGAAACAAATGCAGGATCGTTGTTTGGATCGCTGCTTGCGTAGGATCTTTGCCTGTGCCGGGGGTGCGTTAGCCCGTGGACCACCGATTCACAGATTCTGATTGAATCGTGAAGGTTTTGGGGATTCTTCCTTCGTTTATCGAAGTAAGAATTTAAAGCGAATATCTTATCGATGTAAGATGTTCACTCTTCTAAAGATCAAGTCAGAGCTTAGATCTCTAGGAATCACCAAGAGCTTCTTGAGGATGTTTGTGAAGAATGAAGACTCTCTCTCTTGCTCCAAATCACCAAAAGCTCAAGTCTCTCTGCTCCAATATGCCCTCTGTCCTTATTTCATGTCTAGGGAGGTATTTATAGGGGTAGGAGTGCACAATAGTGGAAACGGGGATGAAATAACTGACCACATGACATCTCTTTGGCCGCGCCAGTCAACACTGCCGCGGCTATTGGCGCGTCAGTGTGGACTGTCGCGGCCAAAGGAGCGGTTACAACCACGTCCCATCGTGCTTGAAACTGTTCTCCCACGACTTTTAACCATTTTTTTCGTGGTTTAACTGCTTGTCCACGTCAGCACACGTTCTATTTCTGATATGTCGCCACGTGGACTTTAAAAATCATCGTATAATTACTTTGTAACCGATGCGGCACACCCTGTAGTTTGCGCGTCACCATAGACTGCCGCGCCTTTGGCGCGCCACCATGAGCTACCGCGCCTAAGGCGCGTCACCATGGGCTGTTTGTTGATGTGTTCTGTCGTTGCATGCACATCGTTCTCTTCTCATCCTTGAGTTGTGTTTGGATATCTATGAACATTTTTTGACGCCTACAGATACCCCCTCCAAAGTATCTCAGACTCGTTCTTTTAGAGAGGAGTCTGGGACACTTTGGATATGATAAGTTTTCCTTACAATTTCTTCAGTACTTTGTTGAGGAGATTACATGGGATAATCTATGAACAGCTTCAATTCCTGACTTCTTCATTTTTTAGTCTACTCAGTGCTTTGTAGAATAGCTAAAATTCTTCCGGTGCTGCGTTTATCGCGTGGCTGTTGTCAAAGTTTTGAACTAAAGCTACCGTTGCAGAATGGAGGAATAGTTTATACTCATATACCCTATCGGAGTGTTCGGGAAATAGTTTAACCTCATATACCCGTTAGGAGGTAGTCAGGTTATCCTTAAGAATATTCTGAGTGATATTCTCCAGAAACTTCCTGTTGAGGGTAGGAAAACAGTTTAGACTCATATACCTATTGGAGTATTTTGGTCTCTTTTTTTGTTGGTAGAGATGAACCCGATCCTGGAGAGGAAGAATTTTATATTCTATCTCCTAGTCTCTTTTTTGTTGGTAGAGATAAACCCGAAATCGGAGAAGAAGAATTTTATATTCTATCTCCTGGTCTCTTTTTTGTTGGTAGAGATAAACCCAAAATTGGAGAGGAAGAATTTTATATTCTATCTCCTGGTGTAAAAAAAACTCAAAGTAGGATCTCCACTTAGAGAATCTGGATTGGTTTGAATAATCCTAACTGTCATAAGGTTTGATTATCCAATCTAAAAGAGGATTTCTCGTTTATCGAGATGGAATTCTAACTTCAGCCCTAACTGTTTAAAGGTTTGGCCGAGTGGGGGTTTGATACGATCCTAACTGTTTAAAGGTTTGATCGCTCAATTTGTGGACCTCTCGTTCATGGAAGGAATCGAGAGGGGATTCTGGCTTTAGTCCTAACTGTTTAAAGGTTTGACCATGTGGGAGTTTGATACGATCCTAACTGTTTAAAGGTTTGATCGCTCAATTTGTGGAC
>BQKN01000104.1:597521-638536 GCA_022839385.1 Asparagus kiusianus | reverse complement strand
AGAGGGGATTCTGGCTTTGGTCCTAACTGTTTAAAGGTTTGACCATGCGAGAGTTTTGAAACGACCCTAACTGTTTAAAGGTTTGATCGTTCAATTTGTGAGCCTCTCGTTCATGGAAGGAACCGACAGGGGATTTTGGCTTTGGTCCTAACTGTTTAAAGGTTTGACCAAATGAGGATTGCCAGTTTTCATGGATTGAAATTTTGGGTGTTGTGTCAGAGCTCAACAGTAGGAGTGTTAAAGATTTGGACACAACGAGAGTTTGGATGGATTTAACCACGAAGCATTTTGGTGGACCCACCGTCAATTGATTTGATCGGTGAGGGATTTTATGGAGGAGGACTGTGAATCATCAAGCACTCCATAATTAGATCGTGGGAGTTTCGTGAGGAAAGACTGACCCTATGAGGTTATTGAATCTCATCTCAACGAAAGAGTGCTTGAAAAATAATAATAGGAGTTGGCGGAATTGATCCCAACGATTGAAACCAACCAAGAATCGGAGGGGAGAAAAGCAAATGGGACATGCTTCATTCTTAAAGGACTTCAGAGTTTTGTGAGGGAAGATCGACTTGATGAAGTCGTTGAATCTCATCTCAATGAAAGAGTGCTCTAAAAATCACAGTATGAGGGTTTTAATCATTTTGGACATGATTAAATAGCCACAGCGGGAGGTTCTTAATCATTTTTATCATGATTAAGAGTGGATTATTCAGATGATTTATTTTACCTTGAATAATCAATTAGTTTCGGGTTATCCTTAAGAATACCATATATAGCATTCTCTAGGAACTTCCCGTTAAATAAGTTATCCTGAATATACTAGGAATAGTACTTTTTTCAGGAAATTCTCGTTTGTGAGCAATATTGCTGTTCTTGATATAGAATCAGGTCTTGATTCCTACCTTCGTATTTAACCATGATAACCTCGTATCCACCCCCAGCTTTTAGGTGAACCTGAGTCTAATCACATTTGGTTACATTACTGGAGCGCATAATTTAAGGAAGCAATTTTTAACCTCTTATATTAGTCGGAGGTTTGGGAAACAGTTTATACTCGTATACACTTTAGAGTGCATGGAGAAGCAGTTTATACTCGTATACTTATCGGAGTCAGGGAAAACAGTTTATACTCGTGTACCCAATGGAGTAAAGGTCGTCTTTATTTGGCTTGTTTCGCCGTTATGACGTCAGAGTCAATCAAGGCTTGGATTTTTTTAGTCCAAAACAAACCTTGGTGGGATGGAGAATCCTTCTGTGGTACGCACAGTAGTTTGGATCCGTAACCCTTTTAGCTCCCTCCTGATCTTTAATAGGTGGTAGCTCGATCTTGTCGTTGGCAAGGAGGTATTTCAAGATGGCTAGAGCTTCATCATCTTCGAAAAAATATTCCTTTTGGAACTTCGGATCGAGAGTCGAGTTCACAATAATTGCAGATATCGTCGGTTGGCTTCTCTCAACTTTCTTTCTTTTAAGAAAGTGTTCAGCTTGTTCTCCGCGCATTTTCAAATCTTTCCAAGTTTTGGATGGTACAACCCCCAGGGCTTCTAGGATATTGATGGAGAGATTATTATGGCATGTTTGCAGGATGAACTCCTCTGTAACAGGATCTCTACAATTCATTGCCTTATTACGGAAGCGCTTGACAAAATTGTCGACTGACTCTCCGTCTTTTTACTTCTCATCCAGAAGGGTTCGATTGACACTTCGGTGTCATCATCGAAAAAATTACTGAGGAATAAACTTTCTATGTCATCCCAGTAATTAATGCTCCCTGGCTTGAGACGTCAGTACCAATCGAAGGCGGGCCCACGAAGGGTGCCAACGAATGACCGGACCATCAAAGCCTCATTTCCAGAGATCAATCCCAAATAAGACTTGAAATAAATCAAGTATTGATTAGGCGAGCCCTTCCCATGAAATGGTGTGAAGTTAATCAAATTGAATTTTGTCGGGTACGATATTGAATCTCATTCTCTTGGATAAGGATACGGAATACCCGTCTTCTTTACTTCTTGAGCGGACATCAAAGCATTGACTTTGTTTTCAAGGTCTTGCATTTTCTTGTCCTCATCTTCATCTCTCTTTGAGTGATGTTGAGCGGAAATAATTGGGCCACCCCCAGTGTTATTAAGAGGTGCAATTGAACCACCCTTAATATTATTATTGGGAGGATCCGTTGAACCACCCCCTGTGTTATTGTCATTGGGAGGTGTATCAGCCATAATGACTTCATCCACTTCTGGATCGTTGTCATCTATAACATTCTGAGTATGGCGGCTGGGTTTAGCTCGCTGACTGGACTCAGGAGGTTGAGGTCGTTGAGCTAGCAATTCTCTTATTTGTTGGATAGCCAACTCCATCTCCGTTTTCATCTCAGCTCTAATTTCTTCACGTTGCTTGGCTAGAGCTTCTTGAAGTATTTGAGAAAATTGATCAGGAGTGATTGTGAACACTTCTCTGGCTTGCCCTGTGCTAGATATTGTATCATCCGAAGCAATCGCAGAACAAGTGTCCGAAAGGTCATCCTCTGAGGACATTCCTTCATGCATTTCCTTATAATCCCTACGTCTGATGGCTCTTAACTGGAGTCGAGACATCCGTTGAGCAATTCTTGAATTGACTTTTCCTTCTGGAAAGAAGTCGGGATTTGATTCATTTGAATGCCGCTTAGATTTTCCTTTATCAGCCATGTTGATGGTGACTTCAGGGAATTCGTCATCTTGGACATCTGATCATCTCTTGCGGAAATGTCTCGACTTGGACTTTGACATTTCGGTGAAAAGTTTTGGAATCATTGAGGCTCTTTGCAGGATGACTCCTCGTTTGGAGCAACCATATTCTAATAGTACTATTCTAATGAGTCGCGCACAGGAACAATGTGAGCTCATTTTTCAGACAATTCTCTTTTGAAATTTATTCACACCTCCAGCTTGATAGTACGATTCATCGGTATGATTGCCGGAAAATCCTATCGTCTGTTGGATTGACCTCCCAGGTATAACGATGTCTTTTGGCGAACACGTCTTCTTCTGGGGGTGTAAAGCCTTGTTGGCATTCTCAGGACAACTTATTGTTGCCTTTGAGCGATCCAAGGTTATGTCAGGAGTCACACGTTTAGAACCACCCCCTTGCGGGTGCGGAGTCTTAACGGGCTCCTAAATTTCGTTACGAACTCCCAAACGGATAGAAATTGGGGTTTTCCCATCCTGGAGTTGTTTTGACTTGATAGGAGGATACTTACGACCCCCACTGTAAGAATCTATTTGGGGTTCATTTACCCGACCCAAGCGTTCTTTGACTGGAATTCTACCTCGATCATCAGGTAAAGGACCGAGGCGATCCGCCATTGTAATCTTAAATTTTGACAAGTCGGGACTGACCCATGACTTCACTGGTAACATATCAGAAGTGATTGTAGTAGATGAACCAGGAATAGATGATGAAGTCAAAAGAGAGGCATTGGAAGTTTCCTTTTGGCCGCGACAATGGAGACTGTCATGGTTGAAGAAGGTGCCGCGACAGTAGAGACTGTCACGGTTAAAGGAGGTGTCGCGGCAGTAGGGACTGCCGCGGTTGAAAGATGTGCCGCGACAGTAGGGACTGTCGCGGTTGAAGGATGTGCCGCGGCAGTTAAGACTGCCGTGGTTGAAGGATTGATCCTGCTGATCCAATTTTTATGTAAGTTTGGATTTGGGGATCCACACTTGGCTGGTTCTTGGTGATTTTTTAGACACAATTTCCTCCTTCTCTTCTTGTCTTTGTTGCAAAAGAGCACGGGCATGAGCGGCGTTTGCACGACGCTTTTGTATACGTTCTTTGAGAGTTGAACGAGCCCTTTTGACAAGAGTCCATTCCTCCGACGTAAGTTTAGCAGAGATGTGAGTGGTTTGCCGTTAGGGCGACTGAACCATTTGATGCTTCCTCGACTCTAGGTCCGCGTAGCAGCGAACCCCGTCGGTTTGTTCCAAGGCCTTAGCCATTTGATGAGCGAGGCGTTGGCGTTGTCTCTGACGAGCCCTCTTCGTCAGAGTTGGCAAACTTCGATCGAATGATTCCTCAATTGAGGAGGAATCATCGTGAGTAGAGCTTCCGGTTTTGGGGGTTGCCGGGATAATGTTGCGAGGCAAGGCCTCAACAACGATCGGGTGAGAGTCTTCATTTTTAGCCTTCTTTGGCGTGTAAGCCTTCTTCCATGGTGAGATCCTCTTGTATTTGCGAGACAATGAAGATCTTGAAGAGGATGATGAGAGATATTCCTAAAACTTGGTTTGGTCGAACTCGTACTCGACCGTGGATTCAACTGGAATCTTGATCGGCTGTGACTCGATGGTCTCGGCAGCGAGACCGTTGGCTCCCACTGTGGTCGCCAGTTTGTTTTCGTCAGGAACAAGTTCTGTTGTAGAATTCATTATAACTGTTTATCAATTACAATGAATACAAAAGAGTGAGCTTCGTACTTTGTAAAACTACTCTTTACAACAAAAAAATCAAATTACAAGATCCTTAGAAACAAACGCAGGATCGTTGTTTGGATCGCTGCTTGCGTGGGATCTTTGCCTATGCCGGGGGTGTGTTAGCCCGTGGACCACCGATTCACAGATTCTGATTGAATCGTGAAGGTTTTGGGGATTCTTCCTTCGTTTATCGAAGTAAGAATTTGAAGCGAATATCTTATCGATGTAAGATGTTCATTCTTCTAAAGATCAAGTCAGAGCTTAGATCTCTAGGAATCACCAAGAGCTTCTTGAGGATGTTTGTGAAGAATGAAGACTCTCTCTTGCTCCAAATCACCAAAAGCTCAAGTCTCTCTGTTCCAATCTGCCCTCTGTCCTTATTTCGTGTCTAGGGAGGTATTTATAGGGGTAGGAGTGCACAACAGTGGAAACGGGGATAAAATAACTGACAACATGACATCTCTTTGGCCACGCCAGTCAACACTACGCGGCTATTGGCGCGTCAGTTTGGACTGCCGCGGCCAAAGGAGCGGTTACAACCACGTCCCATCGTGCTTGAAACTGTTCTCCCATGACTTTTAACCATTTTTTTCGTGGTCTAACTGCTTGTCCACGTCAGCACACGTTCTATTTCTGATATGTCGCCATGTGGACTTTAAAAATCATCATATAACTGCTTTGTAACCGCTGCGGCACACCCTATAGTTTGTGCGTCACCATAGACTGCCGCGCCTTTGGCGCGCCACCATGAGCCGCCGCGCCTAAGGCGCGTCACCATGGGCTGTTTGTTGATGTGTTCTGTCGTTGCATACACATCGTTCTCTTCTCATCCTTGAGTTGTGTTTGGATATCTATGAGCATTTTTTGACGCCTACAGCCCTATTGGTGGTATTGATTCAGTCTGGATCAGGATGCATGACTATGTGGTTAGGAAGTTAAAAGAAGTGAGGTTCGTGCCGCAGTTGACGAAGAACATTATTTCTCTTAGTACTTTAGAGACAGCAGATTATCGGGTGACCTTAGAGGATGCTATTGTGAGGGTCACGAAGGGTTCGATGATGGTGATGCGAGGAGTCAGGGAAAACTACCTATACTACTTGAAGGGAAAGATAGTTACCAGGGGTCTGGCAGCTTCTATCACTATAGAGGAGGTTACTACCACCTTATGGCACATGAGACTTGGACACACAGGTGATAAGTCCTTGCAGTCATTGGCGAAACCGGGGCTATTGAAAGGTGCTAAGACCTGTAAGATGGAGCTGTGTGAGCATTGTGTACTTAGGAAGAAGACTAGAGTGAAGTTTGGCACCGCTATTCACAACACCCAAGATATATTTGATTATATTCACATAGATATTTAGGGTCATTCCAAGCACACATCACTTGGTAGGGCCAACTATTTTGTCACTTTTATTGATGACTATTCTAGGAGAAATTAGGATACCCTATAAAGTATAAACATGAGGTCTTGGATATTTTTATGGAGTGGAAGAAGAAAGTAGAGTTACAGACAGGTAGAAAGGTGAAGACTCTTCGTTCAGATAACGGTGAAGAGTATAAGAGTGATCTATTTCTGTAGTTTTGTCGAGATCATGGCATTAGGGGATACTTCATAGTTCAAGAGATACCGCCACAGAACAGGGTGGCTGAGAAATTAAACCATACCTGCTGGAGAAGGTGTGATGTATGATGACACAGAGTAGATTGCCTAAATCCTTTTGGGCCGAGGCATTAGTTGATGCGAGCCATCTCGTGCACAGGTTAACGTGCACTACAATACAGGGGAAGACTCCTATAGAGCGTTGGTTTGGTTCAGTGGCTAGTGACTATGAGTCGCTTTAGATATTTGGGTGTCCTGCTTATTACCATGTCAGTGACGGTAAATTGAATCCGAGGGTAGGAAAGCTGTCTTTGTGGGATTTAGAGAATGTGTCAAAGGTTTCAAGTTATGAAATCCATGGGATAAGAAGATAGTTATTAGCAGAGATGTCATATTTGATGAGGCATACATGATGAGGCCTCAAGTTCCTCAGCAGGTGGAGGAAGACCAGATTCAAGAGATATCACAGCAGGTAGAGGATGATATGACTCCACCCACTCTAGATAGCATTGTATCCATTAAAGATCCTACAGATGTTACACTAGAAGGAGAGGGGATGATAACCGGGTATATAGAGGATACAGTGGATGGTGAGACTCAGGAGCAGGGGCATGTTCAGGAGTCCATTGCAGCAAATAGTCCTAGAAAGGTGATTCGTTGGCCAGCTAGATATAATGATGTCATGGTTGTATATGTATTATTAGTGGAGGTTGTTGATGATATGGTTCCTTCTACATTTAGGGAGGCAGAGTCTAGCCCTAATTTGATCAGGTGGAGGAAAGCTATGGAAGAGGAGATGCGTTCTCTTCTGAAGAATGACACTTAGAAACTTACAAAGCTACCTAATGGTAAGAAAGCTATTAGTTGTAAGTGGGTATATGCGAAGAAAGAGGGATCTTCTATTGGGGATATTTGATTCAAAGCCAGATTGGTTGCTAAGGGATATGCACAACTTGAGGGCGTTGATTACAACGAGGTATTTTCACCCATTGTGAAGCATTCATCGATTCAGATTTTATTAGCATTGGCGGAACAGCTGGATTTAGATTTGGTCTAGATGGATGTTAAGACAGCCTTTCTACACGAAGATTTAGATGATGAGATCTACATGACACAACCCTTGGGATTCAAAGCTGCAGGAAAGGAAGATTTAGTGTGCAAGCTGAAGAAATCTCTTTACGGTTTGAAGGAATCACCACGACAATGGTATAAGAGATTCGATGGCTTCGTAATTGGCCAGCGGTACACAAGGAGCCTATATGACCTATGTGTTTACATGCACAAGCTACATGATGGTGAGTACATATATTTCCTTTTATATGTTGATGATATGCTTATTGCTTCTAGGAATTCTTTAGCTATTCGAAAGTTAAAAGAGGAGCTGTCATCTGAGTTTGAGATGAAGGATCTTGGAGAAGCTAAGAAGATATTGGGTATGAAGATCGAGAGAGACAGGGTGAAGGGGAGATTGAAGCTTACACAGAAGAGCTACTTACAGAAGATGTTGAAGAAATTCAGCTTTGATGGTAATGCAAAAGCAGTTAGCACTCTATTGGCTCTTCACTTCAAGCTTTTAGCTTTGATAACACATGTTTCAGTTGAGGACAAAGATTACATGTTAAAGGTTCCATATACCAGTGCGGTGGGTAGCTTGATGTATGCGATGGTGTGTACGAGGTTAGATTTGTCACAGGCCGTAAGCATGGTATCGAGGTACATGCATGACCCCGGGAAGAGTCATTGGGAGGCCGTAAAGTGGATTCTACGGTATGTTAAAGGCACATCGGATGATGGTTTGATTTTTCAGAAAGATAAGAAGAATGCAGGATTATATTAGCTATGTGGTTTCAGATTACGTGAGGGGATCTTGACAAGCACCGGTCTACTTCAGCTTATGCATTTACATTGACATGAGCATTAGTATGTTGGAGATGTACACTTCAGTCTACAGTGACTCTCTCTATTACAGAGGCGGAGTATATGACACTGACTGAAGCTGTTAAGGAGACTTTGTGGTTGCATGGATTGTTGAAGGACTTGGGGATTGCACAGGAGATCCTTCGGGTATATTGTGATAGCATGTCAGCTATCTATTTGGTGAAGAACCAGGTTTATCATGCACGCACGAAGCATACTAATGTTATATTTTATTTTGTTCGTGACATTTTGGATGATGGAGACGTCATATTGGAGAAGATCCACACGAAGGACAACCCTACGGATATACTGACCAAAGTTGTATTATGTGTGAAATTTAATCATTATTTGAAGCTATTGAACATTCTTCAATGTTGAGGGCCTTTGGAGGCCATTTAGGTGAACTATGTTCAGTTTAATTCCTTGGGCAAGAGGATACATTGTTAAACCCTAGAGGGGGGGTGATTAGGGTCTTATGCTAATCTAATCCGATTAAATTCTAATTAAAAACTAATTAACAAATATATTCTTGCAAGATAGATGTACAACTAATTATGAGCAAGAATATGCAATATACACAATGAGATATATCCTATATGATAGAAATATATGCAAGGATATATAAACAACACAAGGGTAAACAATCTACACAAGTGATAGGGCAATATGATGAGCGATACACAAAGGCGGTATGAGATATGAAAACAAGAATAAGAGCGCCAATGCAATCACAAACAAAACGATATGTTTACGAGGTTCGGTCCCCACGACCTACGTCCCCGCTCCTCACCTCGAGGAGATCTCCACTATCACAACCGGATTTTCTACGTTCACCCGAATAACGTTTACACCTCACACTCGGTTTTCTAGTTCACCGAAAACTTTACAATCTACACTCTTGCAATCATACTCTACACCCACTAAGTGTTGGACCTAGCCGTGTCTCCCTCAAGTGCTCGGTTACAACCTCTCCCTAGGCACGTCAACCGACGCCACTCCTCTTGGGACGATCCCCGACTCTCACCACACACTCCTCACTCGGTGTACAAATGTATTACAAAGTGAATCTCACAATTAGGCTCAATACAATAATTGATTGTTCTCAACTATGGATGAGAACACAATGAAAGCTCACACTCAATGTTACAACTCTCACAACCCCAAATATATTATGAGTGCAAATACAATAAGCTCAAAGTGGGTGTGTGTAACAATGAGTAAATAAAATCAATACAACTAAACTCAAATATAAAATCTAGCTTAAGAGCAATGATAATCAAACAAGTATATAAATATAAAGCTAGAGTTTGAGTTTAGAAAACTTCTCAATTGATAACAAGATGGAGAGATGGAGATTGAAGCCCAAACAAGAAGATAATCTCCTCCACTTGTATAAAACTTCTTCATAAACAAAACAAACCCTTAAACACACTTAAACCTTGTTTAAAAACTTGTTTAAAAACTTCTTGATTAGTTGAAAACTGAGATCAAAGAGGGTTTTTATAGCCTCCAAAACCTCAGCCAAAAAACCCAAACAAAATGACCAAAAAACCATCTGCAACGGCTCTAAAAAGAGCCGTTGGGACTCCAGCGGTCGACCGATGAAAATCGCGGTCGACCGCGAACAAGATCAAAAACTCAGGAGACATCCAGAGAGTCCGTCGGTCGACCGGAGAAAATTTCGGTCGACCGGAGGTACTGTAGCAGGTATGTCCGATTTTGTAAAATCGGTTAAAAATAGTAAAACAACTCCAAAAATTATGAAATTTTGAGGGAAGGTTCTAGACATGTATACAAACATGTTAGAGATAGAATTTATGAAAAAGCATTTCCCAGTTGAGAGAAATAAATGTTTGAACACAGAAATACAGTTTCTGAAAATCTGCTGTGATATATGATTTTGTAAAATCAATTAGGCACAGTAAATCAACTCCAAAAATAGTAAAAACTGGAGGAAAGTTTCTAAACATATAGATAAACATGTCAGAGAAAGAATTTTTCAAATATCACTTCCCATTTGTGAAAACTCATCAGTTTTGTAAAACATGCACGAACATGTGCACAAACGAAAACGTGAATTTGTAAATTCCTTTAAACATAACAAATCAATTTCAAACTTGATAAAACTTTGAGAAATGTTTGCAAATGATATTTTGAGCATGTTACAAAAAGAATTTTCCAATTTGCATTTTCCAATTGTAAAATCTCATTATTTTGCAAAAGTGTTCAAAACATGAAAACTCAAAATCATGCATGTATATATATAACTATATATATACATAGAAACCAAATACGTGTGTGTATATGATATTGAGCTTAAGGTACTTAACGCACATAATATAAAGCCTAAACTAGATTACCCAAGCCGATCTTGATCTTCAATAAGCTTGACTTGGTACACTTTGCGGATGAAGCTTGAACTTGATCTTTAACTTGAATTGAATGTTGCTTCACTCCACAATTCCGCCAACCTCCATTTGATATCGTCGTTATGGCGCAATCCATCCATCCTCCAACAACGTTGTTTGTCTACAATACATAGGAATACACAAACACTAGACAAACAACATTATTAGTAAATTGTTTGTTAAACATCATCAAAACAAGAAGGCCAACATACATAGGCAGTCTTTTCAATGTAGCCAGTTGAATTTGCTGAATTCGATGGGGGGAGATTGTTTGAGCTCTCTTTTGGGTTCCCGACTTGTTATGGATTTAGTCCGTTATCGTGGTTTGTTTCTACTTCGTCCTGGGTGCAACAAGTGGGATATTTGGATGATTTGGTGTCGGCTTAGTTTTGGAAGAAACTTCACCGACGTGAAGAATTGTAGAAACGGCGAACACAACGGTGAAGACCGCAAGAATGTAGGCATCAAAAATTGCCTATGGGTTCTCACAAGCAGCTCAAGACAAAAAGAACATGATGAACGACATCTTCCGAGTCAAAAAAAGTTTATCTGTTGACGATGAAACGCATGAAGCGAATCAGTAAAAGCACACAAGTCAACAAATTGACGAAACATGCGTAAAGGGGAAAGCAAGCGAACCGAAGGAAATGCAAGCAGCCAAAAGAGTCAAAAAGACATAACAACTGGTCAGGATACTCACACCCATGCGAGTCACCAAAAGGTGACTCGCACAACTCCGAGTCACCAAATGGTGATTCACATACCTCTGAGTCGCCAAATGGTGACTCGCACAGCTCCGAGTCACCAAATGGTGATTCGCATACCTCTGTGTCACCATGACTATATAGGCCTCCCAAACCTCCCAAACGTGGATTTCGATGTTTTTTAAGGATTCTTTCATTCCAGGACCTTCCTAACTGATTTGAAGTTATCCTTATGTGCGGTTGAGCGGTTATTTACTACAGATGATGTCAAAACACTTAATCTTATCAGAAAACACGGCGACAAAAGCCTATAAATAGAAGCCCAAGCTCTTCATTGGAGAGGATTTGAAATCTGAGGGAGAGGTGTTGTCCAATTGAACAGTAGACCATGAATTTCAGAGGAGAATTGGCAGATCTTGGCGAACTTTTTCATAAAGAAAGGCCTTCGAAAGATTTGAGATTCTCTCCCCCTCCTTCCTCCGGATCAAACTTTGTTTTGATCTCGAGAAGAACCACAATCTTGCTTGGTCGTGATTGTCGTTGCTGTAATTGTTTCATTCGTGAAGCAAGAGCATAATTACACTTGTCAACCGGATCTGATCCGTAGCGGTCCACGGACTAACACGTCCCTGGCATAGGCAAAGATCCCACACAAAGCAACAGGAGATAAACTACTGCTGCATTTTGTTTCATAAAGTTATAATCTTTACTTTTCTCATTGTAAGAAGATCTTATAAAAAGATCAGCTTGAACTTGTAATCGATAAACGGTGTAAATGATTTGACAACAATGAAAATGACAACTTTTGATGAAAATAAATTGGCGACCACAGTGAGAGCCAACAGCTTCACTACCGAAGCTGTCGTGCCGCAACCACGGATCCGGATCCCGGTTGACAAAGAAGTCAAGTACGAATTCGACCAACTAAAGTTTGAAGAGTATCTGTCGTCATCCTCCTCCAGATCCTCCACCCCTCGCAAGCGTAAGAAGATCAACGCCCCCGTTACTGCTACAATCACTCTTTGCAACGCCCCTCCGGCCTCCAATGAGGCCGGATCTGCAGATCTGGACTCCTCCTCAATCAAGGAGATAACCCCTGTAGCCGTGCCAACTTTATCAAAAAGAGCTCGCCAAAGGAAGCGCCAACGCCTCACGTGCCAATTCGCCAAGGCTTTGGAGCCTGTTGACGGAATCTGCTATGAGGCAGATCTAAAACTCAGAAGGCACCGAGTGCCCCAGTAGCAAACAGATCTCCTCTCCTCCAAACCAACATCGAACGAATGGATCCAAGTCAAACTGACTTGCTCAACCCTCGAGGAGCGCATTCAGATGCGTCGCACCTTGATTACGCACGTACGGATTCTCGTGCAAGAAGCGTAGAAGTTAAAGCAAGAAGAGGTGATCAATAAGCCACCAAAATCATGCCAAGTCTGAAAACCAAAGTCCAAAATGACGTCGACAAAAAGTCAAACAGCATCCGGAACTGTCAGAATGCGCGAACCACCATCTGGTGGCTCGGCCCTAGCCGAGCCACCAAGTGGTGGTTCGTGCTTGAACCGAACCGGTTCAGTTCGGTTCGCACCCGGTTCACCTCCCCTAGTCCCGTTTAAGCTTTTGAAAGTTCGCGTTTCTATCCCGATGAATCACATACTTCTAGCAGAGCCCTACAGCAGTATGGACTTGTCCCAATTCAAGATGAGGATGGATGATTGCCTGGGTCCTTTGCACGAGGATCGAGGCAAAGTTCCGATTAAAGAACGCTTGGGCCCATTGAATGAACCCCGAGAAACCCATCAAACTGAGGGTCGCACACGCTCTCGCAACAAGTCAGAGCCTTTTTATAATGGGAAAATTCCTGTAACTGACTGTCTTAGACTACGAGTCAATGTCCAAGAGCTCGTTAAGGTCCCACACTCACGAATGCGTAGCTCAAAACGTGCGACTCTTGAGAGTGCTAACAAGATGTCGAACCCCCAAAAGGAAACATTTTCGTCTAATGACGATGATGTTATACCTGGGAAGTCGTGCCAACACATGATAGGTTGCTCTAGCAATTATGCCGATGAGTTGTACTATCGCACTAGGGGTACGAACAGATCTCGAAAGAGGAGTACCCGAGAGATGGACTTTCATTGTCCGTGTGCCAAACTAATCAGGGCAGTATTATCAGCGTGTAGCTACCCCAAGACCGCTCCACAGAGGGTCTCAGTATTGGAAAAGATCTCCACCAGAACATACAAGTCCAAGCCAAAGCGTTTCCATAGAAAAAGATCAGCTGCGCAAGATGACAAACTCCCAGAAGTCACTGTCAATATGGTCGATAAAGGAAAGTCAACGCAGAGTTTCAGTCCCCATCATTTTTCGGACGTATCCTAACGTATAACTCAATTACACGTGGGAACTACTAGGCGTAGGGACTATCAGAGGATGAATAAAGGATTATCCTCAGATGATAAAGCATCTGATGTCAACTCTACAGTTACCTCTGACAAAACAGTATCCAGTCAAGGATAATCCCGCGAGGTGTTTATGATTAACACCGAGGAAGTAGCCAAAATGGTTAAGGATGCTCTAGCCAATCAGAAAGAAACATTCAAAATTGAAATGGAAATGGCTATGCAGCAGATGAGGGAAGAGCATGACCAATAGATTCGGGCTCTGTCTAATCAACTTGGTGAATCCAGCCATCGCAACATTGATGACCTAGCAAGTAGTGATTCAAATATGGATGAACATCTTAATACTGATAACCCTCCCGTTGATTAGAATGTTGGGGGTGGTCCTACTGAAGACAACAACGCTGGGGGTGGTCCCATCAAAGATGATAATGCCGAGGGTAGCCATGTTGTTCCTCTTAGAAATCATCCAAAGCATGATATAGAAAAGGACGAGAAGATGAAAGATCTCGAGAGAAAAATCAACGCTCTAATGTCTGCTCGAGAGGTGAAGAAAACCGGTATTCCGTGTCCTTACCTAAGAGAGTGGGACTCAATAGCATACCCGGTAAAGTTCAACCTGATCAACTTCATACCGTTCGACGAGAAGGGTTTGCCCACTCAGCATCTGATCTACTTCAAGTCTCACTTGGGCATGATCTCTGGCAATGAGGCATTGATGGTCCAGTCATTCGTTGGCACCCTTCGCGAGCTTACCTTCGATTGGTACCGTCGTCTTAAGCCTAGAAGCATTAACAGCTGGGAAGACTTGGAGAGCCTGTTCCTTACTCACTTCTTTGATGATGACGCCAAGGTGTCAATTAGGACACTCTTCAATGAGAAGCAAGAAGACGACGAGACGGTCGATGACTTCGTCAAGCGCTTCTGGAATAAGGCAATGAATTGCCGAGATCCGATCACAGAGGACTTCATCCTCCAAACCTATCATAACAACCTTTCTTTGGATGTGTTGAAAGTTATGGGAGTAGCACCCTCCAATACCTGGAAAGAGTTGAAGATGCATGGAGAGCAGGCCGAACGCTTCCTTAGAAGGAAGGAAGGCGAGAGAAGCCAACCGATGGCTAATCCTCCGAACTCAAGCTTCGTCTCCTGTGGTAAGGGGAAGGCACCTGTAATAATTATTAATGTTAATCAGACGTCGTAACAACAACCCCGGAGATAGCGAAATACTTCGGGTCCAAAACTCCAAAAAGAGTACTCCTTCAAGGACGAAGACGTTCCAACCATTTTTGAGTTCCTCCTTAAAAATAACAAGATCAACCTACTACCTATCGTAGATCAGGAGGAAGCGGATAACATTGTAGATCGAAGTATTGTGCGTACCACAGAAGGATCCTTCATCCTACCAAGGCTTGCTTCACTCTCAAAATAGCATCCAAACCTTGGTTGAAGCCGGCGTCATAACGTTGGGATAAGCCAAATGAGAACGGCAAGACTCCAACAAGTATAAGAGTATAAACTGCTCCTTTTGACACTCCAAAGAATATACAAGTATAAACTGCTTCTCGATCCTCCAACAGATGCATGAGGTTAAACTGCTCCCTGCATACTCTAATAGGTATATGAGTCTAAATTATTTCCTACCTTTGATAGGAAGTTCCTGGAGATTTATACATAATATTTTTAAGGATAACTTGATCACGCAACTGAGTTCAATATCAGACCTAATTTTGCAAAAAGCTGGGGGTGGATAATTCATATAACGGGAAGTTCCCGAAAGAATTCTATATAGTGTATTCTTAGGGATAACCCGGTCACTACAAGAAGGTGATGAATAAGAAACTCCCACTCAAACTCCTGCTACGTCTGTGCACTCAACACTCCCATTATTAGAGTTCAGACATAATACTCGGAATTTTAATCTCCTGATTATTGACAATTGTCAAACCCCTCCGTGTTAAGTATTTGTTACTTAACACCAAGAACTCCCTTTGAGTGATTTGTACAAATCAACACTCCCACTGTAATTTGTACTCCCGCTTTCACTGTTCATTTGGTCAAACTTTCCTATAGTTAAGACCATAATCAAAGCCAAAATCTCCACTCGATTCCTTCTATAAATGAGAGGTCCACTTTCGAATCGAATGATCAAACTTTCCTACAGTTAGGGTCACCTCAAACTCCTGCTTGGTCAAACCTTCCTACAGTTAGGACCAAAACCATAATTCACTCTTGACAAACGAGAAATTTACCTTTAGTTTAGTAATCAAACCTTCCGACAGTTAGGATTATCCAAATCTTTTCGATTCTCAGAGAGGAGATCCCACTTTTAGTTTCACTCTTCAGATTCTCAAGGAGATCCCACTTCGAGTCTCCTTTGTAACTGGAGATAGAATATAAAATTCTTCCTCTCCCATTTCGGGTTCGTCTTTGCCCCAAGAGAAGACACCATCCTTCAACTCCATAATCTGTGCCTCACATGTATGGGGAATTTTATCCCGAATCCTAAGTAGGGATAAGTCAGCGTCTAACACGCGTTATCGGTTTAGTCTTTCACCGATTGAAGAAGACACCAGAATCTAAGTCTGGGGAATTTTATCCTGAAGCCTAAGTAGAGATAAGTCAACGCCTAACATGCGTTGTCGGTTAGTCTTTAACCATAAAAAGGACAAAAGCCCACATACTCGACATTATGGTAGGTTGTTATTCATAACGCCAAAATCCCCGCCTTATATGCATGGGGAATTTTATCCCGAATTCTAAGTAGGGATAAGTCAACTCCTAACACGCGTTACCGGTTTAGTCTTTCACCGATTGAAGAAGACACCAGAATTCGTGTCTGGGGACTTTTATCCCGAAGCCTAAGTAGGGATAAGTCAGTGCCAAACACGCGTTGCCGGTTAATCTTTTGTCGTAAAAAGGACAAAAGCCCACATATTCAACATTATGATAAGTTGTTATTCATAACGCCAAAATCTGCATCTTACATGTGTGGGGAACTTTATCTTGACTCCTAAATAGAGATAAGCCTATGCCTAACACGCGTTACCGGTTTAGTCATTTGCCGAGTGAAAAAAACTAAAATTCGAGTATGGGGACTTTTATCCCGAATCCTAAGAAAGGATAAGTTAGCGCCTAACACGCGTTGCCAGGTAGTCTATTCTCGTGAAAAAGACGAAGTCTACGTATTCAATAACATAGCACTAAAAGAGTTAACTCTTTTAGCACAACATCACATGCGGAACGGATTTAAACAATCCGCATGCAAGCCCGATTCAAACGGTAATCGGTAAAGCCACGTCAAATCCATTGAGGGCTGAGGATTTGCCAAAAATCCTGAGTCTGCATCTGTACATGCGGCCGGGTAGTCTATTCCCATGAGAAAATAAAGTCTATGTATTCAATATCATAGCACTAAAAGAGTTAACTCTTTTAGCATAACGTTACATACGGAACGGATTTAAACAATTCGTATGCTATCCTGACTCAAATGATAGTCGGTAAAGGCTCATCAAACCCATTGATGGCTGAGGGTTTACTAAAAATCTTATAAATGTAAGAGTTATTGACGCACCAACCCCATTAGTTGGTCTCGTGACTTGAGCATCCAACAACTTCAGAATAAGAGCCATACATGTAGATGAATCAGCTTTAACAGTTGGTCTTACAGCCCTAACATTTGGGACCTCCTAACTCCAACGCCTTAGACTTTAAACTGAGTAGACTCCAGTTAACGTACGAGTATAAACTGTGTTAACACAGGTCAGCGCACCAATGGCTTTGCCAAAACAAAACTACGGATATGAATTCCGACGAAGATGATCAGTTCAAAGTCAACTTGATGGCACGAGCTAAGTTCAGAAACTTACACACCAGTCTCAGTTCAAGACTTCAACAACGGTCAGACGATAAACGTAGTACCGAAAGAACTTTATCTATTCGACAAAATACTGAGTAGATTGAAGACCGAAGAAGCTGAGAGCGGAAACCAATTACAGGTCTTATCATACCGATTGAAGGTTGGGCCTATCATGTCCAAAGTATTTCAGGCTCTTCTATAAAAAAACGAGACTGAAACACTTTAGAGAGGATATCTATAGGCGTCAAAATTACCTATGGGTTCCCACATGCAGCTCAAGACAAAGAGAACATGATGAACAACATCATCCGAGTCAAAGAAGTTTATCTGACTACGATGAAACGCATGAAGCGAATCAGTAAAAGCGCACAAGTTAACAAATTGACAAAACACGCGTAAAGGGGAAAGCAAGCGAACCGAAGAAAATGCAAACAGCCAAAAGAGTCAAAAAGACATAATAACTGGCCAGGAGACTCGCACCCATGCGAGTTACCAAATGGTGACTCGCACAGCTCCGAGTCACCAAATGGTGACTCGCACAACTCCGAGTCGCCAAATGGTGACTCACACAGCTCCGAGTCATCAAATGGTGATTCGCATACCTCCGAGTCACCACAACTATATGGGCCTCCCAAACCTCCCAAACGTGGATTTTGATGTTTTTTAAGGATTCTTTCATTCCAGAACCTTCCTAACTGATTTAAAGTTATCCTTATGTGTGGTTGAGCTGTTATTTACTACAGATGATGTCAAAACACTTAATCTTATCAGAAAACACGGCGACAAAAGCCTATAAATAGAAGCCCAAGGTCTTCATTGGAGAGGATATGAAATCCGAGGGAGAGGTGTTGTCCAATTGAACAGCAGACCACGAATTTCAGAGGAGAATTGGCAGATCTTAGCGAACTTTTTCATAAAGAAAAAGCCTTTGAAAGATTTGAGATTCTCTTCCCCTCCTTCCTCCGGATCAAACTTTGTTTTGATCTCGAGAAGAGCCATAATCTCGCTTGGTCGTGATTGTCGATGCTACGATTATATCCTTCGTGAAGCAAGAACATAATTACACTTGTTAACCGGATCTGATCCGTGGTGGTCCACGAACTAACGCGTCCCCGGCACAGGCAAAGATCCTACACAAAGCACAAGAGATAAACTACTGCTGCGTTTTGTTTCATAAAGTTGTAATCTTTACTTTTCTTATTGGAAGAAGATCTTATAAAAAGATCAGCTTGAACTTGTAATCGATAAATGGTGTAACATGTTTGACAATAATAAAAACGATAACTTTTGACGAAAACAAGGAAAAGACGAAGAACAGGATTTGGGTGACTAACGGTTGATCGCGGGTGACACGACGGTCGACCACAAACGTGCACGCAATAGGGAAAAGTCTTTGGACTTTTGGCACTCAATCGTGATGGGTTCTGCGGTCGACCACGCCTAAGCCTTGTAGGTGATTTGGTCTCTGAACTTTTGGCGGTCGACCGCGAGATGGGCTCAGCGGTCAACCGCGTAGCGGGTTTGGGCTAGAATCTGTTTTCTGCCTCGTTTTGTTTTGAGTTGGTATATATTCCTAATCCTAACTAATTAGGATTAAGCAATGACGTTTTGAGCAGTCTTTGAGAGAAGATTGTTGCATCCAATTGTGGGAGATTGATGAGAGATTTAGATAGCTTTGTTTTAGAGTTTTGAGTGATTTTGTAACCCTATATTATATTCTCTTCATCTCTAATAGTAAGAACTCCCCCTCCTTGCCGCGTGGACGTAGGCAACTTGCCGAACTACTTAAAATTCGTTGTCTTGCTATGATTCTGATGTGTGCTTATGTTTATTTGTGATCTACCTCGTTCTTGTTCTTGTGATTAGAGTTCCACTTCGTACAACATTTAGTTTTGCCTAGTTCTAGCTCCTAACTGAGCAAGAGAGAAGCCGCAAATTAGCCTCTCTCCTCATATAAGCGAAGGTACAATTTACAAAACCTTGAGGAAGTAACAAGATAAAATCAAAATATGCCCAATTGGTGCTAAAGAAATGTTTATGGGATTTACAGGAATAATTGTCAATAAATAATCTAAATTAACAGGTAAATCTAAGTAACTCATGTTTTCAAGCAACTTGTAATCCACTTCGAATTGCTAATAATTTGCAAATAAGTGGTTCAATTGCTGATAAAGAGAACTGAACATAAACATGAAGAACCGAACTCGACTATGGCGGAAAATAACACATATTCTAGTGTAGTCGAGTTGAACATGCAATCAACATTAGTATTCACTTTAATAGTACATGAGGCTGGGATAGACCATCGAAATTCAGTAGGAATAGGTTGCAAAAACAACTGGATTTCATAGACCATAGGAATTTAGCAGGACCAGTTCCCAATACAATGTTGAATTAGTTGTAGAAACCATTGGATGCACATTTTTATTGCAGAAAATGTATTTTCCATTACAATTCAAGTATTGTTTTAAAAAATGATCGTAAAATAACTTACACTAACATCACATTAATTATTTTATTTTTTTAATTAATAAAAAGGATTTGCAAAAAATTTAGTCTGTTTGCCCGCAGAAAGTACTATATCATTTTTCTACAAAATAAAATAAAAAAAATGTGTCAAGCCCCCCCAAAAAGAAAGTGGTTATGACCGGTCTCTCTGTATTATTTTTCATGTGAGAAAGCCCCTAATATATGAAATAATTGAGTTTTTAGCCCCTATTTACATTTCCAAGTCAGCACAGAGAGAAACTAATTCCAAAAAGCCAAAACTACTCCTTAACCCCCCAAAACCGCTCTGCCCTCTCTGTCTCTCTTCTCTCGCTCAAACCTCCATCATCTCGAGAACCCAAATTTGAAACCCTAGTTTTCGCTCAAACATCCATTAAATCCGTCAAAATTTTCTAAAAATTTTAAGTAAAATGGGCGAGAATCCTAATGTGGAGAATGTTGAAAGAGACAACACCCAAATAGAAGGGGTTAGTCACCAGCGTTGCTTGACTCGATTGACGAAGGAGGATGCGCCAGAATCATCCGCATCTGCCTCTGCCTCCGTATCCCCCGCCGACGGTTCTTCTTTGACGCCCTCTGAGGAAAAGGGCAGTAACAAGGCAACAGTGACACTGTTGCACATGAAAAGGGGACCAGAATTTCGAGACCGCAAGAGGAGACATTTGACAGAGGTTGTGCCCATCTCTAAGAAAAAGTAAGTTCCATGTCAATTGAGAAAATTTTGGTTTTGAATTTAGTTAATTTTAGTTATAAGTAATTTATAAAATTATGGTGTTGGATGTTAGTTGAAAATATGAGCGAGAAAAAAGGAAGAAAGTTAACAGTTTATTTGTTTGAAATGCGATTGAGATTTATAGGGTCTGTTTATGGAAATATGATGGTGGAAGACTAGTTATTGTAGTATAGAACCAGTTTCTTAATTTGGGAGTATAATCGTAACAATATCAAGTATAATTATTATAAAGTAACACATGTAAAAATACTCATTTGTTATTAGCTATTAGCAATGCATGTCAATAATTCTCATTTGTTGTTAACTTTTAGCCTTAAGTGTCAATTATTAGCCGTGCGTGTTAATAAACCTTGACTTTTACTAAGTTAATGCCTTAACTGTTAACTATTTCCAATTCATGCTAATAATAATCATTTGTTGCTAGGCCAAGGTCATAACTATTGAAGTTTGATATTCAATTCATTGGTAATAAAAGTGGATATAACTGGGACCTTATTCAAAGAATTTTTGTCTTAATCTAAGTGAAATTATTATGTATGAAGTGCAAACATATTGTATGACATATAGACTAATTATTTAGAATTTAGTTCATTGTGTTATATTATTATGTAATATATATTGAGAAGTATAATCATAACCTATGAATTACAATGTACAATCACTTCCCATTATTATGAAAAGTAAGTGAATATTTGCAATTGGATTTGTCATGTATTATATATTGAGAAGTATAATCATAGCATGTACATTAATTTTTTGTTTAAGTGATAGCATTACATGAAAAATAAATAAATAACTAATATTGACTTTTACACATATGTTTTTCATCAGTAGATATCAAAGTTCATAAACGAATGTTAACTTGTATAAATAGATGTTCATTTTTATTGAGTGTTGTTAATTTTCATCCGTAAGTGTTAACTTTTACAAAATGTTGTTAAGTTTTAACCTTTAATATCAATATTTACCATTGATGTTAATTAGTGTAATGGATATTAAGAATTTGAATGATTTGTTAAGAGTAAATATTTGTTTATGTAGGAAAATTGATGTAGCTGTAGTTGATATCAGGCCTACAACATGTTTTGGATCTTTCTACACATTTATAAATAATCTTGAACCAAGACTAAGGAAGTGGCACTGGGATGCCTATAAGAGCAGTAACTTTGAGCTCTACATCTTATTTGGACCTCCAGCATGTGATCGATCAGCACTGGAGCATGTGTTAAGTCATTTTGTTAGCAAAAAGGACGAATTCTCTTTCCCCGATTCCAAAACCGGGTCGATGATGTCAGTCAAATTTGATGAGGAGTGGGTGCAAAATCATATGAGATTCCTAATTGATGGGGAGTTAATTTATGAAAATAGAGACCCGTACAATCAACTCTGGAGGGAGTACTTTGAAGAGAAAAAAGAAATAATGAAGGCCAAGGCAATGATGAAAGCTAAGGCAAAGGCAAAGGGCAAAGATAAAGAAGAAGCTAATAGTATGCAGAGATATGTTGAAGAGTTACTGGAGACACTTGTTGAGTCAACCTCAAAGAAGGATATTGAGGATTTTATGCTACTTCAGATTTTGTACCAGTGTGTGATGATTTGGTGCCCTAACAACTCACAAGGCATCCCAAGACTGTTGTTTGAATATGTGGATAGCATTAAGAGAGTAAATAGTATTTTGTGGGGTAAATTTATTTTTGATGAGACAAAGAGAGACATTCAAATTGCCATAGAAGGAATGAGAAAGTCAGGGGTTATGTACGCATCTGGATGCATGCAACTCATTTCTATAAGTTGAATGTTCATTTGGTTTGTTTTTTTGTTTTAGTTATTAGCAGTTTTGATAACTATGATGAAAGTTAGCATGCATCAAAGAATATGTACAAGATTGAAAGTTAACAAGATAATGTGATAATTAACAAGTTAATATGAAAATTAACATTTATGCATGAAAGTTAACATGTACATCTGAAAGTTAACATGTAATAGTGAAGATTAACATTTCAGGGTAAAAGTTATCTATTTAGACTGAAGTTGAACAAAGAATTTTGAAAGTTAGAAAGTAAATATATGACAAACATTTGCTGCTTCTCCTTCATCTTTTTTATGTTATCTATAGTTTTATTAGTTTATAAGAGTTTAAAATTTTTTTCATTCTATTTTGACAGTTAACTACGAGATGACCGACATCAAAAAACCAGCCCTTAACTTGATATGGAAACCTCCTTTGACTAATTGGGTAATAGTAGAGAGACAGCTAGATCGATGAAGAGAGATACAATTGTTTCAAAGGCAGGGAAAGCAAGCACTAAAATTGTAGAGAAACTAATTTCTTCTATCAGCCCACAGAGTGAGAAATACCCTCAAAGGAAGCCCAGTTTGAGGAATGATGATATCTCTCGTCGGGGAAGAAAAAGAATCCCTCTCGTCTCCGATAGGAGTAAACCTGTGGAGCAATCGTTGCCGAAGAAGGTTGCTCAGATGAAGAAGAAGAAAAAGGCAGACATGGTTAAGGATAGATCTAAGAGCTCATCAATAGGCTACATAAGCATCAATGTTGCCGAAGTTAGGTTAGATGAGGACGACGTTAAGCACTATAGCTCGTCTAGCCATAGTGCTTACATTGAACCAATGAATAAAGTAATCAATTTCATGGATCATATGAAGTCTGGATTTGATCCACATAATGTTTATAGAAAGTATAGATATGAAGTCATCTCTTGTGAGCCACAGTCAGGATTGTTAGTATTTCACAAATTTAATCTTTTCCATTTTATCCAATATCATATATCTAACTAGCTTGCTACTTTATATCATGCAGTTTTGATTGTGGGATTTATGTTCCCTTGTATATGAGGGCTATACTCCGTAGTGTTGATACAATTCAAGTAACTACTCCTCACGATGAATCTAGCGTTATATGTGTCATGTTTGTAGCTGAACTTCTAATAAAACGATGAAAATAGAAGAATCAAGCAGAGCCATTAGATAAGGATGGGGAGGAAGTTGTTTCAAAATTTGATTGAGTGAACCAAAACTTGTGTGCATGTTTATATTATGTATGTTAATTTAGTTATGTAAACAGTAGATGTGGATGACAAACAATACAACCAGCTTAACTTTTATTGTTCTTATTGTATTTCTGGTATTTTTGCTATTACATATTTATGTTTTATTTTGAGACAACATTTATTTAACATGTTCAGCTAAAAAATTACATGTTCAGCTAAATGTGAACAGGAAAAGCCAATACTTAACATGTTCAGCTAAAAGTTAACATGTTCAGCGAAAAGTTAATATGTTCAGCTGAAAGTTAACATGTAAAGCTGAAAGTTAACATAGTACCGAGATAATTAACAAGAAAGACAAATAGAATACTTCAGCTAAACAAGTATATTACACAAAATTTCTTACATTCTTATAGCTGATATTACTTGAATACATAATATGATTAGTCTTACAACTTCATAAATTATAAAAGTCTTCCACAATATACTACAAAATTCTTGGCAGTCTATATTGGTCTAACAAAAGTATTGTTGTAAGAAGCAGTCCATACTAATCACCAATTGGCTCGTTACAAGTTGCTCGATTGTGACCCTTAGTTTTGCATCGAGAATATTTCACTGGACATTTGTAAATGGTTCTGTTGTTTATACGTCTAGTTCTATTTTTTTCTCTTCTTTTAAATAGCAAGTAGTGGCAATATCTCAATTTTATCTCTTGGCACACTCTGCTTCTCATCTGGGATGAGATAAAGGACTTCATCATAGCTCTTCTTAAACGCTTCTACAGACATAAACCAATCATAATATTGATATACATCTCTTTTTATATAAATAATGACTGTGCAAGCATGCTTACAAGGAATATGTATTACATCCCAAGCTAGACAAGTGCATGTCCTCTTCTCCAAATCAACGTGTGTAGTTCTATGTGATTGCATATTTCATCTCTAGATTGCTTAATATCTAAAGTACATCCTTCTTCCATATTTTCTACAAGGACCTGCTCAGCTTTAGGACAAAGATAACTATTCCACTTATCAACCATTATGCATCTGTTGCGAACCATAATTTATTTTCGGATATGCTCCACCATTTGTATCACATGTAACAATCGAGCTTCATATATCCAGTTGTTAAAGGACTATGCGGTATTAGAGGTTATATGACCATATCTACAATCATCAAAATAATAATTTGTATAAGTATAATGCATACTATATATAATAAAATTAACACGTAACTACAAAACTTAACCGTTAAGCTTAAAAGTTAACATATAAAACCAAAATATTACACATAATAATGAAAGTTAACATCCACCGCCTATAGTTAACATGTACAAAGGAAACTTAACATATATGAGAGAGAGTTAACATCTACTGAAAAATATCATAATGATTGAATGAAGTACCTACTTCTAGGGAAGGATGCATTTGCCCACTAATCTGGTGAGTAATTAATTACAATCTCATATTCAGCTGGAGACATCTCATAAATTTCCTTCATGTATTTGTTCTATTCCGTTTTAGTGTATTTATAGCAAGCAGATAGGAGCAAATTCCCCAAAACTTGTGTGTCCTTTGACTTCATTCCCAAATCCTTTAGCTTTCAACTAAAATTTTTAACCATGTGTAAAACACATCTTGAGTGAATTGTTTTAGGAAACATGGCTTCTCGAATTCCCTTATCGGCATCAGAAATAATTACCAATTGGTGGGGAGGATTGTATGGATCTAACCTTTCATACAATATAGACTATAGACCTTGAAGGCACCATCACCAATTAGGTACATTTTCCTGATTGCATATGCAATACGCAAGTAGAAATATCTCTTGGTCTCCGTCGTATGCTATAACGATGAGGAGCATGCCTTTGTATCTGTCTTTCAAAAATGCTCCATCCAAAAATAATGGGGGTCTACATCCATTTAAGAAGCCAATGATGCCAGTAGTATAACATATGAATAGTCTTCTGATCCTTCATTCATTCTGTTGAATGTAAATGTAGCTTCCTGGATTTGTTTCCTTTACCATGTGTTCATACCTATACATCAATGTCACCACATTTCATGTAAATATAATACATTGGAGAAAATATGAAATAATTTCTTAAAGTTACCATCTAACGGTGAAAATTAACACCTAACTATTAATATTAACATCTAACTGAGAAAGTTAACATCTGAACGTGAAAGCTAACAATTATGCATGAAACATAACATCTAACGGTGACAATTAACATATATCATGGAAACTTAACATGAAACTGTAGGCATCAAAAATTACCTATAGGTTCCAAACTCAGCTCAAGACAAAGAGAATATGAAGAACGTCATCATCTAAGTCGGAGAAGACCATCCAACGCAAAAGAAAGTGAAGAAGAACACAAAACATAACTCAAAAAAGGACTTGGAGCTATCTCATAGTTGGTGAGACAGTATCTACTATCTCGCATATGCGAGACAGTGTTTACTATCTCGCGTATGGTGAGACAGTATCCACTATCTCACATATGCGAGACAATGTTTACTGCCTCGCATATGCGAGATAGTATCGGCTGTTTCGCCAACTACGAGACAGCTTCCCAAGTGTTCTGGCGGTTTTGTGGGGTTTTGTGGGGTCCACTTAGCTCCATAACTGTTTAGGGACACACATTAACATGGAGGGGCAGTTACATCTTGGAAATACGCCCACTACCCACGAAAAATATGGCATTTAACGCTCTTTAAGGTAGTAGGCGGCAGTTACAAAGTCCCTGAAGCTGTCTTCTTTGGCCGAGACAGTGGACACTGTCTCGCTCACATAAGACGGTGACCACAGAATGTTTTGACTCCTACTTGACGGTTATGGCTTCCAATAGCTATAAATACCCATTGGCATACTTGTGCACAAAAACACACGAGGAGAGAGGCTGGCATTTAGCGAACTTTGAGAGCAAGAGAGAGTTCTTCATCCACTCCCGTACATTCTCAAGAGTCTTTTAGTGTTTCCTTGAGTTTAAACTTAGATTTGATCTTGAGAAGAGTACTTGTCCTACCTTGCTAAGACACTTACTTATGTTCTTGTTTCCCCGTCGAAATATTAACTTCAAAGCCTTCTTCGTATCTGGCTTGAAAACGTTGCTCGGTGGTCTGTGGATAACGCAACCCCGGCACAGACTAGGGAGCACAATTTGTAGAGACTACTACGTAGGAGTTTCTGTGTGTGTGTTACTAGGGAGCACAATTTGTTTTTTTTTTGTAAAGAAGAGAGTTACACGTGTAAAGCTTATTCTTGTGTTTCTTTTAAACGATTTAATGGAAGCAACAAAGAAAATTATTCCCAAAGCAAACAAAAACGTCTAAGATTAATATATTGCACAGTAAATCAACAACTAACATTATACTGTAAGCGGCTACTAACAAAATTTGTATATTTAGTAAAAGAATTGTAAAGTTTACCATCTTAATTGATCATAAAACTCATAACTATCACCATACATATCCTCTTTTGCTCTTTCTTTGCCTCACCGTATCTTACTATATTCAATTCTCAATCCATAATGAGTGAGAAACTCCTTTTGCACATCAATTGGGCAGATTTCGGGTTGAACCTTTGACACATGTCGCAATTAGACTGCTATGAATTTGCGAGATGTCCGTGATTGACCTGACAAGTTAGTATGTTGTTCGCAACTGTGCTCATTCACAAACCTCTTAATTTTAATTCTTTTTCAGTTTTAACAAGAGAGGAAAACAACATCCAAGGGCATTCATATGTCTCCTTATATCGACAATAAACTCAGACACGTCAGGGTTCATTCTTTGCAAATTCATAATCAAGCTTTTTCGCCATAGAATAGTATTGCAAAGCTAGTCCTAATTTATTTACACTTTCAAATTGTTTCCCCTTTTAGTTAATGTTGTGTGCCAACTTTGAGGAATGATGAAGGTATTATTGAGAATATCATCAGTTCTCATTATATTCTCACCAGACCGACAATCACTTTGGATCCTCTCTAAATTAGAAGCATTTCTTGGAGGAGGATGACTATATTCTGTATTTAAAGAGGTGTCACTGCTGCATAAATTAATGAACCAGTAAGATATCATATTCAACTATAATATAATATTATCTTCTAATATTTTAAATTAACAGCTTCTTGTGCAAGTTAACAGGTAACTGTGAGCATTAACTGACTATGAGTAAAATTAACATGTTTCGGTAAAACTTAACATTAAGCAGTGGAAGTGAACATAATATAGGAAAAGTTAACACGCTAGGAGGAAAGTTAACAACTTCATACAAAAGTTAACATGTTCGTGAGAAAGTTAACATATTCATGTGAAAGTTAACATATCTCGTTAAAACTTAGCACCTAACAAGAAGAGTTAACATCTAACCATTAAAAATAACAACTATGTTTCATCTGTGCATTGAAACCTGATATTATAAAGCTTACATCACACAAAGACCAGATTTAAAAAGAGTTCATTGATTATTTATATTTTAGTAAGAACTTTCTAATTTTTTTCTAGAAGTAGAACCCTCTATATTAACAACAACTTGCATGTGAATCTTCGTACAACCAATATTTCGATTATGCTCTAACATGCACTTCAAATCATCTTCATTATCAATTAAAAAACTAATATTTGGCTGCCTCTCAAATTTATATATCAATGATAAAGCATCTTGAGGTACTTTTAGTCTTTCAGACACATTAACTTTTAGTTAAAAAAACTTGTTGTGGAACTTAGCATCGAAATTGTAGCCTTCTCGCCTAACGACACCATGCGAATCAAATTTTTTTGACAATCATCGGGGTTGTTGAAAGTTATGAAGATAATTATGAGGAGTAATTGAGGGAATTTTTTAGGACATAAAGGGTTGTTGAAAGTTGAAGAACAAAACCCTAATGCCATAAATGAGAGAGTGAGAGATAAAACAATAAAATAGATAACCTATGATGACTTAGAGCAATAATGGAGGGAAGCCGCGCTTTTTTCCCTCTATTTTGCCATCGAATCACATTAATTACGATATCAGCGATCACCGGCTCGGTGGGTGAAGGAGTCGGTTTCCTGGGTGAGAGAGGAGGGTATTTTCGGAGTGGTACAAATACAAGGAATACATGTATAAAAGTGGGTTTATGAGGCTAGGCCACACTTATTTGGTTCTTTTGGGACTAAACAGCAAGGAAAAAAGTTGATGAGGTTGGGCCACATCAGCTTTTTTATTTTGAGACCTTGACGCATTTTTTCCAAATAAAATTGCACTTATCATTCACACCTATTTTTTACTAAACAAAACATTGAAAACAACTATTTGTTATTGCAACTCTATTTTAAGTAGGGATCCCATCGGAATTATCATTATGAGAGTGAAGTAGTTTCCCCTGTAGATAAAAATAATGATAATTTTAAGGGGTTTTTGTTTTTAGACCCATTTGTTTACTCCCATTTATTTTTAAACCCAAGTACTATTACTTGTATCTTTAAGCCCAACTCTCTTTTTGTATTTATCTTTAAACCTAATCTCCAAAATACAATACTTCAGCACTTGTATTTATACATAATCGCCTAAATACCCCTTGGCCCCATATAAACCAATATCTCCCCTCATCTTACCCTTTTCAACTCAGCTCTAAATTAAAAAACGACAGCCCCTTGCCGCCGTCGCCCGTCTCCAGCCATCGTCACTCCTCTCCCGTCGCCGTCGCCCGTCTTCAGCCACCGTCACCCGTCTCTAGTCATCTCTCCAGCCACCGTCGAACGTCTCCAACCGCCGTCTCCGTTACTGTCGCCCGCTACCGTTGCTGTTGCCTATCGCCCGCAAGGAGGTGATCATGGGTTTCGATTCAGTTGAGCTACGAATTTGATCGAGGGTTTTAGTTGAGGGATTAGGGGTTGGTTGACGAAGGATTTGATCGGAGAACTTGTTGAAGGAGAAGAGATTGACCTAGGTCGGTGTGGGATGAGAGGTTGTTGATCGAGGATTTGTGTTGAGCTCCTAATTTGATCGAGGGTTTCAATTGAGGGATTGACGGTTGATCGGACAAAACTCGTTAATGGAGAGGAGGTCAAGGTCAGTGACGCATGCATCTGGGCCAACGTTTTGCTAGAGCATTGGAAACAAATGTAAATTAACTATACCTTTTTAGTGTATACAGGAATCAAAGAAATCCACCTCTTTCATGAGTAAGTTACTAAAATTTGGAACGTTACAATAAAGATGAATATGTAATAGGGAGTTAGAGTTTGGGTGGGGAGGTAAGTTTATTACAATGGAAACTAAAAAGAGCGATGACTATTAACCTTGAAACAAAGTTGTCTTCGTTGTCTTCGATCGCCGTCTCGCCGCCCTCGACACGAAGCTATATTGATGTGTTGATGTGTTTGTAATGTACGGGTGTGTTGATGTGTTTGTAATGTATGGGGGCGATTGGTGAGATGTAATTCACATGATGAGGTGATGAGGTTTTTTTTTTAAGAACTGGTTTTATTTGGATGCTATATTTATTATTTTTTGGCATAATTATGCTTAATTTTTTACGGTGAGGTAAAATTTAGTTGGTTGAGAATAATATTTAGAGCACTATGGTGTAGTTTATCTACTTACAGGCTAACGTGTTATACTTACATTAAAACGTGTTATACTTACAGACTAACATGCTATACTTACAGGCTAACGTGCTATACGTACATTATAACATGCTATACTTACAGGTTAACGTGCTATACTTACATTATAACGTACTATATTTACAGGTTAACGTGCTATACTTACAGGTTAATGTGCTATACTTACATTATAATGTGCTATACTTACATGCTAGCGTGTTATACTTACATTATAACGTGTTATACTTACAGGCTAACGTGCTATACTTACAGGCTAATATGCTATACGTACATTATAACGTGCTATACTTACAGGTTAACATGTTATACTTACATTATAACGTGCTACACTTACTGGGTAACATGCTATACTTATTGGTTAACGTGTTATGCTTACATGTTAATGTGCTATATTTATATTATAACGTGCTATACTTATTGGTTAACGTGCTATACTTACTGGATAACGTGTTATGTGCTATACTTACATTATAATATACTATACTTACTGGGTAATGTGCTATACTTACTGGTTAACGTGTTATACTTACATGTTAACGTGCTATACTTATATTATAACGTGCTATACTTACTGGTTAACATGCTATAATTACATGTTAACGTGCTATACTTACATTATAATGTTCTATACTTACAGGCTAACGTGTTATACTTACATTATAACATGTTATACTTACAGACTAACGTGCTATATTTACATTATAACGTGTTATACTTACAGGTTAACGTGCTATACTTATATTATAACGTGCTATACTTACTGGTTAACGTGCTATATTTACAGGTTAACGTGCTATACTTACAAGCTAACGCGTTTTACTTAGTGAATAATGTGTTATACTTACAGACTAGGCTAACGTGCTATACTTACATTATAACGCGCTATACTTATTGGGTAACGTACTATACTTACTGGTTAACATGCTATACTTACAGGTTAACATGCTATACTTACATTATAATGTGCTATATTTACAGGTTAACGTGCTATACTTACATTATAACGTGTTATACTTACAGGCTAACGTGTTATACTTACATTATAACGTGTTATACTTACATTATAACGTGCTATACTTACAGGCTAACGTGCTATACTTACATGTTAACGTGCTATAGTTACATTATAACGTGCTATACTTACTGGTTAACGTGCTATATTTATAGGCTAACTTGCTATACTTACAGGATAACGTGCTATACTTACAGGTTAACGTGCTATACTTACATTATAACGTGTTATACTTACAGGTTAACGTGATATACTTACATTATAACGTGCTATACTTACAGGCTAACGTGATATACTTACATTATAACGTGCTATACTTACCGGGTAACGTGCTATACTTACTGGGTAACATGCTATACTTATATTATAACGTGTTATACTTACATACTAACATGCTATACATACATGCTAACGTGCTATACTTACATTATAATGTGTTATACTTACATGTTAACGTGCTATAGATATAGGTTTTGTGCTATACTTACAGGTTTCATGTTATAGGTTTCGTGCTATACTTACAAACTCAATCATAGAAGCCACAAAATGTCACTAATTTAATCGAAGAATGCAATTGACAAACTATATACAACATGTCCCAGAATTGTGCTATACTTTACAAGTCCAGTTCTAACAACAGACCCATAGGTTTCATACTACCAAACATATATTCATACTGACAAACATATATTTATACAAATATTTTACAACTCAATTTCCAAAAATATATTCATAATGACAAACATATATTTGCCATCTAGCATCCGGGGAATTAGTCTTGAGGATCACGTTGATATCCTGAAATTAAAATATAAGTGAATCAAAAGAATAATAGACTGAATATAAGTGGTTCAATGAACATTACACTTATGGAAAAATATACCTTCAGATATAAATAGAGCAACGATACGCGCTCTATGTCTTGCACAATCCTTTTGGGCAATTGAAATGGTTGACCGAAAACGAGACTAAACATGTATGCCATCAAGAATACCCCGCAATCCAGGCTACTGCAAGTTCAAATATTCACAATATCAATATAACACTTTTGGCCCGCAATATATAGTTTCTACGTGTTAGCACATATGAAAAAACAACAACATATGAATAAGTCGAAAATACTACTAACTCACGTTGTTGAGGTACGTCAACACTTTCTATCTCATGACAAGAAGTAATGTCCAAATTCCAAGCATCGGGAATGGTAGAAATAAGCTTCACTCTAAAATCACTAGCACCGGACATATATCCGCGGAAAGAAGAGTAATGATAAAATCTTCTATCCTTTACATAGAATACCAACATATGCCAATAAAACGAAGTTAGAAGTGAGAAAATAATCTTATCAAGTTTATAGAATCGAGTAGTCGTTATTGGCTTAAACATTCGATCTACACTCGACTGGTTATTTTCATTGATGCATCTCTAAAAAAACAAAGAAAGAACAATTAAAACAAATGAGGGTGTCAAATAATTCTCAGCAATTGAAGTATTCCCTATTCGGATGATTCTACACACCTTGAAGCTAGACTTTTCACAAACAAGCAAAGCTCTTCAGCGCATATAAAAATTGTTTTCATTCACTCCACATTGCACAATTTTAAACCAGATTTAAAAAAAAGAACAATTACACAGAACTAAAAATTACCATGATACGGTAGCTCTATTTTCGATCGAGCCCACCTCAAGTTTTTTTTTGTTTTTCCCCCTTTCCCACTCACAATAAAAAAAACCCTGTAACGAAGTTTGATTTTATACATTCTGTAACAAGCAACTTTTAATTCTGAAAATAGTTTCAGAATTAAAAACAAGGCCTTTTAAATTGCCAACGTCAAGGCCTTCTTTCGATAATATTTTTTTCCTTTTCTCCAGCAACATTTCTTAAATTTCTAGCAAAAAATCTCAACAAAATAAAATTGAGACTTATTAAGTTCTCTGAATAGATGGGCGCCATTAGGCAAATTTTCTAAATAAAAAAGGTTTAGATAGGATTTAATTCAATAAATACACTACACAAAGTAAGACGATAGAACCAAATAGCAAAATAAACAGCGAGTACATGGTTTGCTGTGTTATTTTCATGAAATCCATCATAGAAAAATTTCATAATAAAAATGAAAAAGTATAAAAGATCACACCTTGATGGTAAGAGAAAACATGTACTGAGCCCCAGCAACCCCCCCCCCCCCTCCCCCACCAGCAAAATCTTAGAGCATACCTCCAAGGACTGTGACGGCGGTGGGTGACGGACAATGGCCAAGGCGACGAGCGACGCGCGGGTGACGGACAACGGCCAAGGTGACGGGCTCCGAGTGACGGAGTCGGGCGACGACAACGACGAAGGGTGAGGCGCGACGGGAGACGGCGGCAGGCAACAGGAGAGAGAATTAGGGCTAAAATTGAAAAAGGGGGAAATGAGGAGAGAGAATTGGATTTATATGAGCTAATGAAAGGGGTATTTTGGGAACTTTACCCTATTTCTGTATAAATACAAGTTTGTTAAGTATTGTGTTTTGGAGATTGGGTTTAAAGATAAATACAAAAAGAGAGTTGGGCTTAAAGATACAAGTCATAGTAATTGGGTTTAAAGATAAATGTGAGTAAACAAATGGGCTTAAAAAAAACCCTAATTTTAAACTATCCTTCTAAATTCTAACAACACATGGACGGTGTGGATCACCCTACTGTTTGAGGGTGTCCCAATGGAATCTTTGCTCCTCTTTTTCCCACCAAACAAACGTGGAGTTAATTGACAGGCCGACCTCACTCAAAAGGGTGGCGACGCTCGGCCGATCCAAAAAAATGGAATATTTGCGGCGGTTCCTTCTTCGCGTTTAAATCGTGCAAATATGGTCCACATCCACGTGGCAACGCCATCAACATACTGACACTGGACCCTTGTTGACCCCGGACACGGGATACCAACAACGAACATGGCAACCGACCTATATATTATATACTACGGACTTTGAGTTAGTAGCATGTGAGCATGAGTTTTGGCAGCAACTTGTTGCGTGCATGTCGACTCAAGTTGTTCGCACCCACTTAAAGGAGTGGGCTTTCATATTTGCTCAATGATTGATCAAGAGCACTTATTATGGGGAAATGTGCGATTAGTGCCGGCTAATTAAGTATGTGGCTGATGACACATTTTGATGATAATTTAAATATATTGTTGGATGTAGAGGAGTGATCACATTTGATCAAGAAGAATTTTGTTGTTGTTGATGTACTAGTGATCACACAGTCAATATATATCCGTGTTTGGATAAGTTTGTTGAGGATTGATAAGAGGTCGTTTTCTTCCCTGACTTTATGTCTGGTTCTTGAATTGGAAAGCTGAGAAATCTGCACATGTAGAAATTCGTGAGAGGACGAAGCTTGGTTCCCCCGTAGTACCTCCGACGATCAAGTTAGCTGATGAACTTGAGTGAGGTAAATAAGAACTATGAGGGTTCTTGTGTGTGTGTAGTATGATTTGCAATTTTAGAGAATTTGGATCAGGGATCAGATCTTCCCCCCGGTCTTCGATCCTCTCTAAAGACAGAATAGTACCTATATTTATACCTAGGGTATAAGGGTAGATTGGTCACTTGGCCGACTGCAGGAAGGTGGTGGTAAAGTGTGAGCTGTCAACTGCGTCAGCATTTGCTTTACAAGTGTCGGCTGGCGAGTGAGGGAATGATCACTTCAGCATTAAACGAGAAGTGAGCGGTGGCATGATGGTAGCCCACGTGGTTCGATGAGTCATGAAGACTATCGAGGCTAGAGACATGATGCGTCTGTCATGCATTAAATGAGATGTTGACACGTTGCCAGTGAGGATAGGCTCAAGGAAGAGGTTGTCCTTTAACTTCACCGAGAATTAACGCCTTTCGAGTCATCTGGCAAACTGTCGAGTGGACTCATGGTGAGTCGTCTTCGACAAAAGGGGGCGACAAGTACCACCTTTCGAGTCGATATGAGGGGGTGTCGACTAGACAGGTCGGCTGAGTTGTCGCCCCTACAAGTCTCTAGCCGCCAAGTTGATGGGGAATAACAAGCAAAAGTACACGTCTGTTACTTAGCGTTGAGTTGCACTTGGGCTAATAGGAACACCATAACAGTTGGCTTCTTTCGCTTGGAGTCGACTTTAGCCGGGTCCGAGTGAAATACAATAAAAAATTACTTTGGACGGACGTGAGTGCTTTGGACGGACGTCCTCTACCCCCACCCTCACTCCCCACGCATCTCTTGCTGCCTTGACCTCCTAAAGGAGATCGAGATGAGTGAAGGGGGGTTGGATCTGGTGTTGGACGACGATGATGACGACGAGTCAAGGGATGATCTTGAAGAAGACGCTCCCGCTTCCTCTTCTGCTATTGCTGCTGAAGACTCTGGCGACTGTGCTATTGCTGCCAAGGACCTCCCAAGCCCGACTCCTGGATCTGGCCGAGAGATCTAATGGCTTATGCATATCTTCTCTTTTTTTTTAAATATCGACACGCCTTATTATAAATAGGCATGAATCCTGTAATAAAGCTTGTAACAAACTTTGTTGGAATAAAGATCAATTTTTCTCTCATAATGGAGTACGTTTTCATTTATTCCCTACTTTCGCTTCGATACATTTTCATTTATCCTTGGGACAAGCTTTGTTGAGGTCGGTGAAGTCCACGCACATCCTCCATTTGTTCAGCGCTTTCTTAACTAATACAACATTAGCTAACCACTCTAGGTATTGAACTTCTCGGATGAAGATAGCTTTAAGAAGTCGCTTGACTTCGTTGGCCGCTGCCTTATGGCATTCTGGGCCGAGGTGTCTCTTTTTTGTTGAACATGCTTAGTATGTCTGTCGATAGGCAGCTCATGGCTAATCACTTTGGGGGGAACCCCCGACATGTCCTCTGGTTCTTAGGCGAATGTATCAGTGTTTGCCTGTAGGAACTTGGTCAAAGCTCCTCACAAGGGTTCAACTAGACTGGACCCGATCTTGACCGTCTTCAATCCTTCTCGGTCAATGGGTATCTCCTGAAGCTCTTCCACCAGTGTAGTCCTCTGTTGTTCATTGTTTACTCTAACTGGAGTCATGCTTTCACAATAGGCATGACTTCTTGCGCGCCCTTACCCTTGGTCGAGAGCAGGTAGTAGGATCTGGCCTCTTGTTAATTGCTCCTGGTGACTCCAACTCCATTAGGAGTCGGGAACTTGACCATCGAGTGGTAAGTTGAAGGGATGGCCCGTAAGAGATGGAGGGCAGTTCGGCCTAGGATGACATTGTGGGCCGACTTCAGATTCATCACCATGAATTGGACTTGGACGGTGGCTTGCCTAGGATACTATCCCACTATTAAAGGGAGTGTGATCCTTCCTCTCTGCAGAAGTGAATGGCTAGTGAATCTAATGAGGGGGTCCTCTACAGGGGAGCAGACAAGATTTGCTGAAGTCCATCTGGTTGAAAGCATCGACATACATGATATCTACTGAACTTCATGTGTCGACCATGATTTGCTTCACCTGATAGTCATCAATTACTATGGTTATGATGATAAGATCATCATTAGGTATCTTAATGGCTTGCAGGTCAGTATCCCCAAAAGATATAGGTTCCTCTGCCTTCGTCCTCTTATCGGCTTGGTTGACCCGTAACCCCCTCTTGACATAGCTCTTCCGGGCATTATTGGATGACCCTCCGGTAGTAGGACCACCACTGATTATATTGATGATCCCCTTGTGTCTGAAATACTATCCTGCTTCGCTGAGGGTTAGGCGACCACGAGCGTGATCTCCTATCCTGCTTGGCTGGGTTAGCTGACCTTCGATCCCGTCAAGAGATGAGGTTCTTCAAGTACCCTCTCTCGATCAAATCTTCGATATCCCTCTTAAGGATATGACAGTCGTTGGCGAGATGATCATGATCCTTGTGATACCGACAGAACTCCTTCATGTTGTGGTTCGTGGGATTTGACGTCATCTTAGGAGAGGGCTCCTTAAGGTGACCCTCCTTTTGAACTAAGGAGAGAGCTGAGGCGAGTGAGGTATTAAGGACTGTGAGGGCTGGCCTTGGTGGCTGGTCCTTCTGTCGGTCCCTCCTATTGGACCGATTGGGACGAGAGTCGACTCTCGGAGAATCTCTTGACCACTCCTATCTTGCAGGGGTTCTCTGGCTGTCTCTGGTGTCGGTGCCACCATCAGCTGCTGGAGTTGACGGGGTGGTTGGGATTGCTGGTGTTGTTGAAGCTGTGGCTAGGGAGGTCTATGTTGAAAGTTCCCTAGAGGGAGAATAAAAAGGGTATATGCTAATCTAATCCGATATTAATATCAAATTAAAACTTATTAATAATATCTTAGCAATTATGATATACAACAAGATATATGAACAAGGATATGCAATTAAACTAAGGGCGATATAAACATAAGACAATGGTAATATAGGATGTAATAAACAATAAGCACAAATAATACGCCAAGGCAAACTCAAACACACAATATGTATAGATTTATGAAATCAAATGAATGGAAAAATATGAGAATCATGAAAGATATTTCCAAATAAAAACAAATTATGAGCACCATGAAAATCATGACAATCAAAGTCCAAATGAAAATCAAAAGAATTAAATAAAATCATGAATCTAAACCATAATAACATTAAAATATGCTTAATCTACAAATCATCATTTTTAAAGAATAAGTGATTAAGCAACTAGTAATGTTAAAATATATATGTTTCATCCACAAAGGTTAAAAGAATTATGCTTAGGATAAAACAAAAATATTATGAATAATATTATTTTGACAAGAAACGCAATTATGCCAAGCTCTTGAAGCTTGTTTCAACCCATGTTGAAATATTGTGCACTCGGTAAATATAATATGAAAGAATATCAATGAAAGATCAATATATCTGAGAGGTGCTCAAACATAAACCTCTTCTACAAATTCAAAACCAATTTTTTGAGAAACTAATTTTTTAAAGGAATCATGCAAATAAAAATATTTTCTTTTATAATCAAAACTTTATTTAAAAAAGTCCAAAAAATCATCTTTTAAAGAACATGAAAAATGAAAACTCTAAAAGTTTGTTCTTTAAAATCAAAAACGTTTTGATACCCAAGCACTCTTTGTACCAAAGAGTTTAGGGACATAATCTCTATTAATAAAGTCCAAAGCCCTAGGGTTATAATCTCATTTGGGTGCATTTTGTGCACGGACACTGTCATAACAATATTCAAGAAAATGGCCATTTCGATTACAATATGTGCAATGAAATGGTTACATTTGTTTATGTTGACCTTGTGGCTGTGTATGAGAAATATTTACAAACATAGATGGTCTTTTAAATGCATTTTGCAAATGAAAAACTCTTTTTAAATAAACAAAATTTGGTCAAATGATCAAAACGACCAGAAAAATCACATTTATACACATTTACATGCTTATGATGAACATTGTATGCATGTGTATGTGTATGTGTACATGATGATGAAACTTGATGCACAAGGAGCAATAATATTAGCATTAGTGGTTTGTTGTGCATCATAGCAAAATTTAGCAATATGGCCTTTACGGTCGCAAATTGTGCATTTATAAATTTTGTTGTACATATATGCATAGTGAGTGAGTTTTGAAGTTGTAGCTCTAGACTTAGCACATATGTCCATAAGTTTCTTATTATTATCAATGCATTTAGTTAGGGTTGAATCTAGAGAAGATATATGATTTTTTATAAGATTCAATTCATTATTACGCACAATAACATTGATATTAGAAGTAGAATAAACATGATCATTTTTAAATATATTAAATTCATGTCTAATTGTTCTCTTCTAGCATGTCATCATTTTTATCATGAGTTAAACAAGCAATATCCATTTTTAATTTATCATTTTCCAAATTTAATTTATCAATATTTTTCTTTAAGAGATACATTTTCTTTATCAATGTTATTAAATTTGGATGCTAGTGTCTCATGATCGGATTTCAAATTTATATGCTTCCTTTTCATATCAATAAAATTATGATGCAATTTATTGTAGGCATGCATTAATCTATCATACACATATGCGAGTTCACTAATAGATAGTTCATCATCGAAATCGGACTCACATACCTCACTAGGGTTATAACCTAATGGCCATGTGCATGATGAAACTCCATTCTTACTTGAAGTAGAATATTCTAAAACACGTCGAATTTCCTCCAAGTTGCCTTAATGTGCCTTTATATGTTTCCATAATAAATAGGTACTATCGAAAGAAACAAGTTTGTTAGAAGTATATGAGTCAAAAGCATTAAGCAAGAATTCTAACACTAACTTGTTCATAGAAAACATCTATTTATCATAAATGCTCCACTTAAATTTCTTCAAAGTGGACACAACATAGACACAATCAATGACTTCCCACAAATCGATATTTTTAAATCTAACAAATATTTTAAATCTAAAACACCATTGAGTATAGGGGAATGCATTAAAGTTACAAGCAATATTAATATCATAGCCTAAACTATGTGCACCATGCATATCCATAATTATAAATGCAAGAAAGATAAAAATAATCTCAAACCTAGATTAGCAATATAACAAAATGAGGATCTTTGACTCTAGGTGGTTAAAGCTCAAATCAAAGAGCACCAAGCTCTGATACCAAATAAAATTACCCTAGAGGGGGGTGAATATGATATATGCTAATCTAATCCGATAATAATACCAAATTAAAACTTATTAATAATATTCTACCAATTATGATATACAACATGATATATGAGCGAGGATATGCAATTACACTAAGGGCGATATAAACATGAGACAATAGCGATATAGGATGTAATAAACAATAAGCACAAATAATATGTCAAGGTAAACTTAAACACACAATGTGATCACGGAGTTTAGTCACTCCCGACCTACGTCTTCGCTCCCCACTTTCGAGGAGAATCTCCCCTATCATAACTGGTTTTCAACGTTCATCAAAAACATTTACAACTCACACAATCGGCTTTCTAGCTTATCGAAAACTTTCACAACTCACACAATTACAATCACACAATACACCCTCTAAGTATTGGCCTAGCCCGTGTCAACTTTCTCAATTGTATGGATTTATCACCTCTCCCTAGGCTTTACTATCAATGCCACTCCTCTTGGAATTGACTCCGTCTCTCACCAACCACTTCTCTCGGTGTCCTTGTGTATTACAATGTGATCTCAACAAATAGTCTCACAAGTACAAATAGTTTATTCTCTTAACAAGATGAGTACTCAATTAAGCTCACTCTCAATGTTACAACTCCCATAACTCAAATATACAATATGTGAAAGTACTAAAAGCTCAAGTGAGTTGTGTGTGTAAACAATGAGTATAATAAAATGCAAACTCAAAATAAAAACTAGCTTAATAAAATTGATAATCAAAAAATAAATATATAAAACTAGAATTGAGTTAGCAAAAACTTCTCTACAACAAGAGTGATGGAGATGAGAAATTTAAACTCAAACAAGAATGAATAATCTCCTCTTCCTCTTATGAAAACCACTTCACATAAACATTTGAAAAAAAAAACGAACTCAAAACACCCTTAAACTCTTATAAACTTGGTTTTAAAACTTTCTTAGATAATCTAATATGTTGAGACTAAAGGGGTATATATAGGATCACAAAATAAATCCCGAAAACAAAGAAAAACCCTAGGAAAAAACAAAATCCTGAAATTTGCGCAAGGCTGGAAAACTAGCCATTACATACCATCAGTCAATTGATATTGTTCATCAGTCGACTGATGAGCTGACTATTATAGGCTGCTCACCCGC
>BQKN01000104.1:558181-574936 GCA_022839385.1 Asparagus kiusianus | reverse complement strand
GGAGGGGGGAGAGAGAGTATATGTGTGTGATTTGAGAGACTAATTTCAATATATGTAAGATTTGGAGGACTAATATTGAAAAAACCTTAAGTTTATAATTAATTAGGACACACGAATGCAAAGTATGTGTCTTAGCTAGGGGGCAAAATGGTCAGTTCACGTGTTTTTTTATTAGAAACTCAAATAAGTGTGGCATTGCAAACATGTTAGCAAGTAAATGTGGTATTCATAGTAATTAAAAAAACTTTAAATGTAGTAAGTAGCAATTTTGGTAAAAGTAAATATGGTTTTGATGTAAAAAAAAATCTAATTTTTAGATTTGAGAGAATAAAATAATGGACAAATTATGATGATAGTTTTGGTGATTTTGTCTAAGAATTTTGAAATGCTTTTCCATGAGAAAGTTCAAAATTTTCTTTTTCATAATACAGAGTTGTATATTGGCATTGTTAAAGTGCTCTTAAACTAACGTTGTCACAACGTAAACCACTTTTTTTACTAATTAACAAGTAATTGCCACAGGCATCACAAGCCATGTGATTGCTTTTTTCTAGGTGTTGGACGTCAAAAGAATTAGTTCTCCTTATCGTAACATAAGAATGAGGAGATAATATCTTCCACAGGCATCTCATTTCGGCTTGGCAGTAACTTTCTTTAATGTTTCTTTATTCAAACTATTGCTTGATCAAATCCTTTTTATCCTAATAAAGGAAAAATACTATAAATAAATAATATTATGAAGTAGAAGAAGTTAATTAATTAATACACCCACTCCTTCATATCAATCCATGACTACTCTCACCAACCCTTAAAAGTCCCACTTCTCGTCCTTTCTTGAGGCTTTGATCTTTTTCATTTTAATACTTTATTCTTTGCCTCACACGCCCTCTAGATCTAAGCCTATACTTTCTCTAATTTGCCCTTTAAATTATACAACAATTTGAAATTTGATGTACAATTTCAACCCAAGGGTCAGGTTTGAAATGAGTTGCTTTTTTAAAAAAGAAAAAAAAGAAAAAACAAGGGAATACTTCCCTGTTCAACATTATTATCAAAACAAGGCTCATCCAGACTTTGAAATTAGTTGGTTTAATATATCAACTTGCTCACAAATTTTAACAAGGCTTGAATAGGTTTTCTCATGTTTTCCAGTTCACATATGAAGACTTGCATGGAAATCCTCAAGCCTAGCTAGCTTGACCAGAATCTAATTCACCTTGAATAAATCATTTAACATATGTAAACTTTGTTGAGGTAAGCACTTATCAAGGACGACTCAAGAACATTACCCAAAGGTGACCTTGAGTTGAGAATAATTGGAGTCTAATTATTCTAGGTGTTGTCTCTTCTATTTCCAAGCATCATATTAGCTAGCGCATGGTCCGCGGAGTTGCCTTGGTTTACTTTGATCCCTGTCACGTGTAGGTCCAATGTGCTAGTGGATGGGTGTAATTGGGTGTAATCAAAATTGGGTGTCAATTAACTATATCATTATTGTCCAAAGAGGCTGTATTTTATTAGAGGGAGTATTCTCATTTGTTGACTTTTCATGGTCACACTTCAATTTTATTGAACAAAGCCAACATATGAGAGCCTAACACAACGCTATAAAATAGAGGATGGCCCCTTTCATTCTTACACAAAACAAGATAGCTCTTTTGCTTCTTTACATATCTTTCAAGTTTCAAGCTTAGGAAAGCTGTCCAATTTGCATCCATGCGAGCTTTGAACATAGCCATGGGAGCCCTTCTCCTCTTTCTCCTTTCCGTTGCAATTTCGGTATTCTGGCTCTTACCATTAAAGGTGAAGCTTAGGCTAAAAAGAAATGGCCTCAGAGGTCCTCCTCCTTTGTTCCCTCTAGGAAACTTGCTTGAAATAAGCAAGAGACTAAAAGAAACTTCTGCTTCTTCTTTAAACTCCGTAACACATGACATCCACTCAATAGTGTTTCCTTACTTTGCTTTGTGGAGAAAAACTTATGGTAAGTAACATCTAATTATCTATATATGTGCATAATAAAGTCGAGTTATTTATGCTTGCGTATATGAAACTTACTTACTTTTGTATATAGGTAAAGTGTTCATATATTGGCTAGGGACTGAACCATTCTTGTATGTCGCGGACCCGGAGTTCCTCAAGCAAGTGACTTCCGGATGTTTGGGCAACAAATGGGGAAAACCAAACGTTTTCAAGAGAGATAGGAAACCAATGTTCGGAAATGGATTGCTCATGGTTGAAGGAGATGATTGGTCTCATCATAGAAATGTCATTGCACCGGCGTTTTCCATGACTAATTTGAATGTAAGTCTACTTATTCACATCATTTTAAGAATGTAAGGTTGTGTTTGCTAACCACCCAAAACTAGGTCAGGGCTGATCCTGACATAGTTTTATCAAGCTAGGACAAAGTTAGGGGGGTGGTCTAGCTTTTAAAGTGGTATACGAGCTATTTTTTAAGACTTGGGTTCAATTCTGATTTAGGTTCCATCTTGGTCCCATTTTGAGTTCGTCAATGTCACGAAGTTTTTCAATATTAATGCACGCTTATCTCGTAGTATTTTTTTTTTTTTTTTTTTTGTAGGCTATGATAAACATGATGATGGAAACAACTTCAAAGATGCTACAACAATGGGATCATAGTATCTCCATGGGCAAAAATGAGATTGATATTGAGAGGGATATCACTATAAATGCAGCCAAGATCATAGCCAATGTAACTTTTGGCATAAGCAATGAAGAAGGAAGGAATGTTTTTCAGAAATTGCAAGCATTGCAAGCAATTCTCTTCAAGTCCAACCCACTCATAGGAGTTCCCTTTTGCAAGTTCCTCAATCCAAAGAGGACCAAGGAGGCGAAGAAGCTAGGAGATGAAATAGACCATCTCCTACTGAAAATCATTGAATCAAGAACTAGAGAGGAAGATGATGCCAATGTTAACACCCACAATGATCTCCTTGGCTTATTGCTTGCTAGCAATCAAGAGAGTGCTAAGGTAGAGAGGAAGCTCACTAGTAGGGAGCTTGTTGATGAGTGCAAGACCTTCTTTTTTGGTGGCCATGAAACAACTTCACTTGCCCTAACTTGGAGCTTGTTCTTGTTAGCTCAATATCCACAATGGCAGAAGGCATTGAGGGAGGAGATCATGGAGGTTTCAAAAGGAGAACCCCTAGATTCCACAATGCTACCCAAGCTAACAAAGGTAAAGACTCCTACAACTATATATTATCTAAATTAAACAGGGATAATTACAGACACACCTATTATACTGCTGGGATATACTTTACATACCTCTTAAGCTATTGAATTTGTAACATGTTTTCCTCATAAACTATTTTTTGTCTCACACTATTCCCCAAGCTATTAAATAGCAGTCATACAACAAATTCAATAATTTTAGGGCACACAGGGACTAAAAATAATTTAATAAGTAAGAAAGATCAAAACTAATTATTTAGAGAGTAAGTAGGGACGTACCCAACCCAAAATAGCATTACTTGAAGTTCAATATATCTAGCTTTTACTCACAACAGAGGGAACATGCACATCTTCAATCAGCTTAATTTATATATTAGATAGGATAGATTAATTGTGTCATAACATTGGAGTACTTACTTTGATCAAAGTGAAGAGTAGGCATTTGCCTCTCCTATCTGAGTTTGGATCTAGTTCTTTTTCCTTACGAAACTTGCATGAGAGCTGCACAATAGAGAATCGGCTAGTCTTAATTTGCTAGCTACTATTAAGTAAACAAGAAAAAGCTCTGCAACTGACTGCCCACCTGATGTCAACACTTACAAACTAAAGAAATAAAGTACATATAGAATCATTTATTTTTCAATAATACATTCTCAACTTTGTGATAGTGAAAGCAACATTAATCATTCTATGTTAATTAAGCATATCATTAACATGTACATGTCGACAACTATGATTGCATACGTGTAATATGTAGTTCGTCACACGCCACATATGTCACATCTATCGATCTCTCATTAATTATAAAGAAATATTTTTATAAGATTGTGCAAATATTTTTTTCCCCCTTGTTCTCTTCAATTTACTTAATTATTTGTTATCCTACACAGATGGAATGGATATTTAACGAGGTTATAAGACTGTACTCTCCGGCACCTAATTCTCAAAGACAGGCTAGAGAAGACATTATAGTCGGAAATATTCATATCCCTAAAGGAACAAATATGTGGGTCGACGTCGTGGGAATGCACCATGACCGATCTCTCTGGGGTGACGACGTGAATGAGTTTAGACCCGAGAGGTTTGAAGGGAATCTACACGGAGGATGCAAGCACAGAATGGGGTTTCTGCCCTTCGGATTTGGAGGCAGGATTTGCATCGGGAGGAACCTCACCATAACGGAGTATAAGATCGTATTGAGCCATATTTTATGTAAGTTCTCTATGGCTGTGTCTCCGGCATACACACATTCTCCTCGGATTATGCTTAGTTTGAGGCCTTCTCATGGTGTGCAATTGATCCTTGGACGAATAGAAGAATCAAATTAAATGTAATTAATCTCCTTGCTATTGGAAAAGGATGATAATAAATGTTCTAATATTTAGAGACAAAGCTACAATGTTGGATGGGGAGCGGACTTCTTTTAGCTCTTATGTAGCTTTCACGTGTGTAACGTGTTGAAGAAATTCGATTATTGGATGAATATGTGAATACATGTTTTCTCTGTGAATGATGTCACGTGGGTGGGGGCCATGCTCTCAACAAAGTTTGTGAACTTTGTTTCCGCGTGAAGAGAATGCCCATGAACACTGTTTTGAAGGCCCACCCGACTTTTGTGCCTATAAAAAAACTTGACAGCTAGGTTTTTTTCTTTTCTTGGGGCAAGTACCAGGAGAGGAGGAAATTTGTGCGGCTGTGCAATGAGCTTTTTCGGCTGCAGCAAAACCTATTGCGGCTGTACAAAGAAAAGGCAGAGGCCTATTATTTTGGGTTGTGTGCATCCTTTTGAGAGAGTCTTTTGTGAGAGATTGAGAGATTGTTTGAGGGTTTAAATTTGAGAGATTATAAACCCTATTTGTATTCTCTTTCCCTATATTAGTAGATCCCCCTCCTTGCCCCATGGACGTAGACAGTTTGCCGAACCACGTAAAATTAGTTTGTTTGAGTTTGTGGCCATTGTAATAGTTTTAAGGATCCCTCGACGCGCAGTCCTAGAGCTGACGAGAGGAAGAGCTAATATCCCACTTTGATGGGATATTAGGCTTCAGATTCTTGTTCCCTTTGAGAAACAAGAATTCTTATCGATCTTTCTCTCTTATTGTGCACCAGAAACTCTGCCGAAATTTCCGCTGCGCACAACAAGTGGTATCAGAGCCAGGTTACGCTTGGGCTATTTGGAGGAGTAGATCAATTTGGAGGCTCGTCTAGGGCTTCATTTGGTGATAAAGGTGGGATCTTTTGGTAAAGACTCTATCTTTTCAATTTTGGATCTATTCTTCGTTCGTTGGTGCGTTGAGAAAGTATGTCGGGGAAAGAAGGTGCTTCGGGTGTCGAGGGTGGTGCTTCTGGCGCGAAGACCATTCAGAGTTTGAATATCCACTCTATGAAGATAGATGTGAAAAAGTTTAATGGCACAAACAACTTTGGATTATGGAGATGCGAGGTTTTGGATGCGCTGAACGCGCAGAATTTGGAGGATACATTGGAGTTAGATGGCAAGCCAGATGAGATTGAAGAGAAGGTTTGGAAGAAGATGAATCGAATGGCGTGTGGTGTGATTAGGTCCAGTTTGACTCAAGATCTAAAATATGATGTGATGAATGAGACTTCTGCAAAGAAGATTTAGGAGATTCTCGAAAGTAAGTATCTGACAAAGAGTGTTGAGAACCGTTTGCATTTGAAGAGGAGACTTTATCGTTTCCAGTTAAAGAAGGGAACCTCCATTACAGATCACATGAACCACTACACAAAGCTTCTTGCGGATTTGGCGAATGTGGATGTCATGATTGAAGATGAGGACAAGGCGTTGCTGTTGTTGAGTTCCTTGCCCGACGAGGAATATGAGACCTTCGTCCTTACACTGATTAATGGGAAGGCATCTCTTTCGTATAGTGAGGTCACTGCTGCACTGGTGAATTATCAACTTCGGAAGAAGGATAAGGAGAATTCGACTGAGTCGGTAGCAGAGGCGTTGGTCGCAAGAGGGAAGAATCGGAACCGGAAAAATTGGAAGTCACAGTCTAGAGTAGGGTATCCTACAATTGGAAAAGATCAGTGTGCTTGGTGTAAGGAGACTGGTCATTGGAAGAAAGACTGCCCAAAGCTCGACGAATGGATGAAGAATAAGCAGAAGGGAAAAGGGAAGCAACCATCATCAGAAGTAAATATTGTATCGGATGGTAATAATTCTGACTCTTCTATTTATTCGCTTTCTATCAGTCCTACAGATAGCTATTCGAAGGAATCTGAATGGATGTTGGATAGTGGTACGACCTATCATGTGTGCCCTAGAAGGGAATGGTTCTCCAGTTTTGAGAAGCTGGTGGATAGTGGTGTGGTGTACATGGCTGATAACCGTGTATGCCAGATCCTTGGGATAGGAAGAATTCGCATCAAGATATTTAATGGGACTGTTAGAGAGTTAAACGATGTGAGATATGTTCCTTCTTTGAGGAAGAACTTGATCTCGATTGGAGCTTTGGTTGGAGAGGGTCTGAAGGTTCGTGTTGAGGACATGGTTCTCGAGATCGTGGAAGACTCTCGGATTGTGATGAAGGGTGTCAGGAGGAATAACATGTATTACTTGACTAGAAGTATAGTGACAGGTGGAGAGCTGACGACTTCTGTTGATTCGACTAGACTGCGGCATTTGGGGCTTGGCCATTCCAGTATTGATTCCTCGCATAGATTGAAAGAGGGTGCGAAGACCTGCAGTTTGAAGTCCAGTGAACATGTTGATGTGAGCAAGAAGACCGAGGTGAAGTGTGGCACCTCTATTCACCGTGCTAAGGGTCGTTCTAGAGGAGTTCACATGGATGTTTGGGGGCCTTCCAATGGGGCATCATTGGGAGGTAATAGGCGTTTGGTTTCCTTTGTTGGTGACTGTTCTAGGCGTGTTTGGGTTGCAACCAAATCCCCTTCGGAGAAAGTCCTAGTAGTATCCAACAGATTGAAGAAGTGTGTGATAGACAGAAAGGTGAAGGTACTCCATTCTGGTTTTGGTAGGAGGTACAAGATGGACCTATTTCTGTATTGGAGCCGAGCTCATGGCATTGCGAGACACTTTGTTAGAAAGGAAATCTTGGGGCAACGAGATAAAGTGACAAATTTGGAGAATCGTACCTTGCTGGAGGAGGATCAGTGTTTGTTGTCAAGCAATGGTCTGCAGAAGAGTTTCTGGACTGAGGCTTTGACATATTTGAGTCATCCTATTAAAGAGTTGTCAACTGCTGTGATTGGAGGTAAAACTCTATTGGACGATAGGTCTGATTGTGTCACTTTGGTTGAGGCTTCGGTGAGGGAGCTAATTGACTCTCAGCAGGTGGAGAGTTTTGGACAGACCTTAGAGGTATCACAGCGGGTGGAGAGTGATGCTACTCCACATTGGGTGAAGATTACTCCAGATCATACTGCATCATTTGGGATTCTAGCTGAGGTGACACAGGTTCGGGATCAATTGGTTTTGGATGCAGATGATAAGTTGGATTTTGATTCGAATGCAGCTAGTAGACGTAGTTTGGATATGGCCATTGGTTCACCTCAGGTGGAGGTGTTTGAGGCCATTGGAGGCGCTATTAGCTGTAGAGTTGATGATATTAGAGAAGGGTTGCGAACTCTTCTATTGGATTGAGGTCGTTCGCGGCCATTTGGGTGAACTACGTTCGGCTTGATTCCTTGGGCAAGAGGATACGTAGGCAGTCATTATGATGCAGCCGGGTTGGATTTTTTGATGGGGGTGAGATCGATTTGGTGAGTAGATACCGACGTTTGGAGAGTGTTTGCACTCTCATTTTGGTTCTCGACTTGTTATGGATTGAGTCTGTTGTCGTGAATTGTTTCACGGCGTACTGGACACAACAAGTGGGACAGTTGGATGCTTTGGTGTCGGCTCAGTTTTGGGAAAACTTCACCGAGGTGGAGAATTGTGAATGATGTCACGTGGGTGGGGGCCACGCTCTCAACAAAGTTTGTGAACTTTGTTTCCGCGTGAAGAGAATGCCCACGAACACTGTTTTGAAGGCCCACCCGACTTTTGTGCCTATAAAAAAAACTTGACAGCTAGGTTTTTTTTTCTTGGGGCAAGTACCAGGAGAGGAGGAAATTTGTGCGGCTGTGCAAGGAGCTTTTTCGGCTGCAGCAAAACCTATTGCGGCTGTACAAAGAAAAGGCAGAGGCCTATTATTTTGGGTTGTGTGCATCCTTTTGAGAGAGTCTTTTGTGAGAGATTGAGAGATTGTTTGAGGGTTTAAATTTGAGAGATTGTAAACCCTATTTGTATTCTCTTTCCCTCTATTAGTAGATCCCCCTCCTTGCCCCGTGGACGTAGGCAGTTTGCCGAACCACGTAAAATTAGTTTGTTTGAGTTTGTGGCCATTGTAATAGTTTTTAGGATCCCTCGACGCGCGGTCCTAGAGCTGACGAGAGGAAGAGCTAATATCCCACTTTGATGGGATATTAGGCTTCAGATTCTTGTTCCCTTTGAGAAACAACAATTCTTATCGATCTTTCTCTCTTATTGTGCACCAGAAACTCTGCCGAAATTTCCGCTGCGCACAACATTCTCCTCATATCTATTTTTTAGCATGATATTTTTTTTTAAACCGCCAAATCTATATCATGAGCTAATTAGCTATTCTTTGAGTTGTTATAGAGATTTTAATATGTTTAATAACTATATCTAGCTTCTTCACTAATAAATAAAGATAACGGCGCCATTCTAGTGGGCCACCCAACAACAGGATTAGTTTGGTCAAAGACACAGGGGTGGGGGGGGGGGGGGCTGATAATTAGTGAAACAATATCTTAAGCATGCGGTCCATTCCATAAGATTTTTTTTCAATTTAATTAAAGAATGTAATCTAATTGTAACGACATGTGCTATTATTTTGGCTTGACAAGCGTGTTTTAGCACTCTCCTTAAGCTAACACTAATTCACTAATCCCAAATTGCTAGACCTGACCTAAATGGTGTTAATTTATTGTTTAAAGATATTCCCAAAAAAGCCTATTTCTTTGGGTTCATTACTCTTTCAAACAATAATAAGTTTAGATATACTCTGGGCCAATCCAGAAAACTTTCTTGGGAAAAATGTGTCACAAAAACAGAAACTTCATGTGACGAGGCCCTTGTATTCTGCCCCATGTGGATAAGCCCCAAATACACAGTATTTGTGACAAGGCCTCAAAGTACAGTTTTTCAAAAAAAGCCCAGTGGAAGTTACGAACTTGCCCCTTTGATGGGACTGAACTCGGTTACTGCGCCCCCTCCATATTCAAGTATCATCTTCCTCTTCCCCCTCTCTTCCACCGCTTAGGAGCCACCGAAAATCTTAAAATTTCAATTTTCTCGTTGGATTTCAATAGTTCTTGGGTTTTCGCCAGAAAAATATCATCCAGGGAAACAGAATCCGTTAACGACTACGAAGTCATTCATCGCGGTTCATCTGGGCTTGGCAGCGTGGAGGAAGCCACTCAAACCCTTATGAAAATGCAAAGGCAAGCAGTAGAATGGCGAGACCGGAAAAGAAGAATGGCAAGGGCTGGCCATACCAACGAACCCACCCAAAAAAAGTAGTAAGTGCTATGTTATCCAGGATTTTGGGACTCGACCTAATTTCCCCTAATTTTAGTTCATCTTAAATAATGCTAGGGTTTACCACAATCCATTTTAGTTCTAGTTTAAGTCCATGTTAGTTCTAGATGCCCGTTAGTGTTAGGTCTAATTTATGCCACGTTAAGTCTAATTGAACTTGCAAATTTGAATTTCTTTCACAGGAAAAAAGTTGTTGATACTGCGGGCGAATCAATAAGGCTAACCGCTAATATCAGGGCTTATGAGGAATTCATGAAGCGTATTGCCCCGAAGATATGTCAATGGCATAGGGATGCATACTGCAAATCTATATTTGAGCACTATATATTATTTGGGACTCCTGCACCTGATCGTCCCACACTTGAACTGTTGTTGAGCTTTTACAATAGCGCTAATGACACATTTTTTATCCCTGATTCAAAAACTAGGGGACTAAAAAGTGTTAAATTTGATTTACAATGGGTCTATAACCATACTTATTTTCTTATTCATGGGGAACTCATAAGTATCAATCGGGACTCAAGAAACAGAATATGGGTGGAATATTTCGCTAATCTTTTCAAAACTAAAGAGAAGAAAAAGTTAAAAAAAGCAACAATCACCCATTGAAGATACCTTGAAGGGCAACTGGAAAAGCTCGTGGAATCTATAGAAAAGCAGGATATCTAAGACTTTGTTCTGCTGTAAATTTTGTATCAATGCTCCATGATATGGTGCCCCAGAAGCGGGGAAGGTATCCCTAGACCTATACTCAGGTACCTAGATAGCATTGAGAGGGTCAAAGGAGTTGTATGGGCCCAATTCTTTTATTCAGAAATTACCAGGAGCATTAGAGTTGCTTTGGAGGGCAAGAAGAAGCCAGGAGTCACATATGTCCCAGGTTGCATGACACTACTGTGTGTAAGTTCCATGTTTTACTTAATGTAGGCACTAAAAAGTGCCAAAAAAAGAAGGAGAGTCGAACCTCATTACAAGCACAACAAGGGTCGTCACAACGACGAACCTCAGCCTCAATTCATAAAGTTTGTCTCAGTTCAATAGGACAAACAACACCTTACCCATCAAAAGACGAAGTTCGCCTAGAAACGAAGTTCGTCATTGAAGATGAAGTTCGCCAAAGATGAAGCCGCAGTTAAGCTCACCAAAGATATAGCGAAGTGGACGAACCTCGTCTGGCAAACGAACCTCATCTGGCAAACAAACCTCGTCAGGTGGACGAACCTCGTCAGACGAACGAACCTCATCTGGCAAACGAACCTCGTTAGGCGGACGAACCTCATCAGACGGACGAAACTCGTCTGGCAAACGAACAAACCTCGTCTGGTAAATGAACTTCGTCAGGCACCATTTCAAAGGGCTACATTAAATGAGGGTTAATGACCAATAACTCACCCCTTTAAGGAGAGTTAATGACCACTAACTCATCCATTTAAATGGGAGTTAATGACCATTAACTCCTTCATTTAAAGGGAGTTAAAGCTCATTAACTCACTTCATAATACTCCCAAGCCTATAAATAGGCATGATCAATATGAAAGAAAGGAGGGGGATTGAGAGGCTAGTCAAAAAAGCTTATCTCTCCTCCACTCTCATGGATCTTCATAGATCACTGGCTAATCATTTGGCCTTAGAACGTGAAAGCTCGTAACGAGCATGACGAGGGTCATTATAATGATGAACCTCGTCTCAAACAACAAAACTTGTTGTTGGAAACATAATGTGAAGCTCGTCATTGGAAACGAGGTTCGAATCTCATCATTGGAAATGGGGCTTGACATCAAAGATGAAGCTCGTCATTAGAAACAAGGTTCGAAGCTCGTCATTGGGTACGAGGTTCGGAGTTCATCATCAGAGGTGAAGTTCATCAATGAAAACAAAGCTTGTCATCAGATTTAAAGCTCGTCAGTGAAGACGAAGCTCTCGAGGCTCGCCACGCAGCGAGGCTCGACATCAAAGATGAGGCTCGCCACGCAGCGAGGCTCGATATTAAAGATGAGGCTTGCCATGCAATGAGGCTCGACATCAAAGACGAGGTTCGCCAACGCAGTGAAGTTCGTCACCCATATTAAATCAGGCTGTAACGGCCACGAAGACTCAGTCAGCCACGTGGGCTAGATTCAAAGAGTCAGTTACGCCACGACTCCACAATTTCAGCGCATCAGTTACGCCCATGACTCCACGATTGTAGCACGTCGGTTACGTGCTCAAACTCCTATAAATAGCCTTGAGCAGCTATTAAGAGGGGACTAGACTTTGGCTTTCAATACTCGGACTTGGAGATCTTTGGCTATCGCGAGAAGAGAAATCGACGTTCGTATTCTCGTGTTCTAACCCACATCAGAAGCTCTGGTGATCTTGTTCTGATCGTCAACGGGAAGCAAGCTCGACTCAAGCATCGGGGGAAGCATTCTTTCGCCACCTAGAACCCACCTTAAACAAAAGAGAAGCTGAATTAATCTTCTCTTCCTCTGTAATCGAGAGAGAGTGTGAGTGATTGTAAGGGTTTCGTACTAAGTGATCGAACCCATTTCTTAAAACAAGAGAATCAATCCCAACATCAATTTTTCGACCCTACACTTACTTTGATTCATTCTAGTTCCAATTTATGCCACGTTAGTTCTAACTTATGACATGTTAGTTCTAGCTTACACCATATTAGTTCTAATTTACATCATGTTAGTTTTAGTTTACATCATGTTAGTTCTAATTTATGTTATGTTAGTTATAATTTATATCATGTTAGTTGTAGCTGCACTCATATTAGTTCTAACATAAATCATGTTAGTTCTACTTGGGTTCATGTTGGTTCTAACATAGATCATGGTAATTCTAATTTATGTCGTGTTAGTCATAATTTATACCATGTTAGGACTAGCTACATCCATGTTTTACTTACTTTGGTATAGTCTAGTTCTAATTTATACATTGTTAGTTCTAATTTGAATGCTTAATATATTTGCTACAGCTTTGGTACTACGAGATGACGGGCATAAAAAAATATGCCTATGTCGATAGCACCAGGCCTCCAATGACAAATTGGGCATCAGAGGAGGTGAAAGTCACATCTATGAGGGTGAGGACAATTGCATCAAAGGCTAAGTCAGCTTCAATAACATTTGTTCATAGGCCTATTGTGGAAGTTGGGCCTGATCCTTCAAATGTATATGCACTTCCCGTAGTTCAGAGGGGTGAAGGAGTGCATCATAAGCTTAAAGACAAGAGGAAGGCGAATGAAGAGGAAATGAATAAGAACTTATCAATAGGCTATGTAAGTATCCTGTTATGTTAACTCTATATTATTTCACGCTAACTGCAAACAATATCCATGTTATGTCTAATCCTACTTTAAATTATAATCTCTTAATAATCTCGGATCGTGGCAAAGCATATTGATAATGCTTTTGAAGATGAAGAGGAGGTGAATGATCTCCCTATTGAACAGCAACTTACCTTTTGGAGAAATTCTGCTAAATTTCTCAAACGACTATTATTTGCCACAAAGAAGAGCAAGAGTACATATTGTAAAGAATTTATGATTGAGATTAACAGGCTAAACAGAATAATTGAAATTTTTGGTAGACATGATGAGGTTATAGATCCGGTGGTGCTGAAGGCAAATATCAAACAGAAAATTACAAAAAAAAATTGAAACCACAAGTAGCTGAGGAGGAACAGAAGTCCAAATCAAGTAGTGTACATAAGGAAGACCCTACCATGCAAGAAGCTATACATAAGATTGTTGAAGAAGAACTTGTAGATAGGAAAGAGGAGTATATTGATAATGAAAATGAGATTGTAGATAAGGAGGAGGAGAATGTAGATATGGAAGAGGAGATTGTAAATAAGGAAGAGGAGAATATGGATAGAGAAGGGATGATTATAGATAGTAAGGTTGAGGAGAATGTAGATAAGGAGGAGGAGAATGTAGATAGAGAAGAGGAGATTGTAGATAAGGAAGAAAAGAATGTAGATAGCGAAGGGATGATTGTAGATAGTAAGGTTAAGGGCAAAGAAGATAAGGAGGAGGAGAATGCAGATAAGGTAGAGCATGTTGGTAGAGAATGAGAGAATGTAGATAGTAAGGTTGAGAAGAATTTAGATATGGAGGAGGAACACGTAGATAAAGGAAGAGGATTTTGTAAATATTACACAACAAGTGGACAAAATTGTAGAAGTTCTAACAAGTAACGTGCAAATGAAGGGTAGGTGACCGCCAAGAAGGGTAAGCAAGAGGTCTAAATGGAAGAGGACCTTATACAGAGAAGGAATGGGAAAGAAAAAGTAAAAAGTTAATATAGATATACTTTCAAGTACTGAATATGTACATATATTTGGCAAAGTTACTCATTTTTACCCCGACAATCAAATTCCCACTTGGGATGCGTTGAGTTTGAAGCCAATGACAGAGGAGGAGGTAGCTCTATTGGGCAAGCTAAATAAAGAGATTTCAGACCCTGCATTGTTTAACATACGCATAATAGATAGCAGTGGTGCTTTGGTACATAATTTTATGATATCATCTGCAGTAGCTGCCAGACTCAACAAAGCTCAAAATAATTATCTAACCAAATTTTTCTCCCAAAATATTCACATGTAAGTTTCAATTGACTATTTATGCAAGTAATAATTCATCACATGTTAGTCCTAATTCATGTTAGTTCTAATTTTCAGGAGATATGATGTTATAAAAACATCGAATAACAGTATTAACAAAGAAGAGTTGTTATATTTGCTTCCTGGTGGTCAGCTTGACAACAAGGTTAGATTATATATGCTTAATAATTAAAAAATCTTGTTTATATAGAATTCTAATGTTTCATTGATGTTACAGATGGAAGAAGCAGTATTGGACACGTTTCAACAAGAGGTGTAGGCGTCAAAAATTGCCTATAGGTTCTTGCATGCGGTTCGAGATGGAGAGAAGATGATGAACATTATTATCCTAGTCAAGGAGGATTATCTGACACCGACAAGTGCAGGAAGCGAATCGACGAACCGTTGATGACGTAGCAACAAGCCACTAAAATGGCAACCCAAGTGGCATGTCCACTCACCGAACACCTCCATGTGAACCGCGCACTCATCAGCCACGTCCAAGTGGCTCGTGCGCTCACCGGCTAGCTCTGAGTGACCCGCACGCTCACCGACCACCTTCAAGTGGCCCGCGAGCTCATCAGCCAGCTCCGAGTGGTCCGCACGCTCACCGGCCACCTCCAAGTGGTCCGCGCACTCATCAGCCAGCTTCGAGTAGCCCGTGTTCGCGGGAAAAACCAAATTCTTCTTCATTGTCGTCATTGTACTCTTAAAATAACAACTTTTTGCATTACAGAAAGACCCGGTCTTTTTATAAGATCCGGTTTACAATGAAAACCAAAACAAACAAAGAAAAATTACAACTTTCCTTATTTAACGAACAGATCACTGTTTTCGTGAAAAGCTGCTGTTTTCATTGATTCGGTATCTGTTACAACTTCAGGCGTTACAACAGAGTTAAAAATGAAAACAAAAGGTTACAACTCTTCTGAAAATAAACACGAGAGCCCGGTTTGGTACGGTCTCGCTTGCGTGGGTTGTTGGCCTGTGACGGGGACGTCGATATCCGTGGACCGCCGACTCTTCAAGATCCTTCCGGGAAAATCCGGCAGAGTTTCGTCTATCTGCGTAGGATATAGAAACAGAACCTCGTCGATCCGCGTAAGATCTAGAGGTTATAAGCGTATATCTCGGCTAAAACGAGATAATAGCTCTTCTTAGTGTCACCGCTAAGGAGCAACACTAAGGAAAGAAGGGTGAATGACGGTGGAGACTCCTCGCTCCGGCAGGGCTTCGCCGCTTCCAAACTCCGAAATTTCAGATCTTGAGGATAATCCCAAGACCAGAAATTCTTCTCTCCAAAGCAAGGCTAAATCAGAGCAAAATCAAGAGCCCCTCTAAATGGAGGGCTAAGGGGGCTATTTATAGCCATAAGAGAGAACCTAGGGGTCATATGGACACCCTAAGGGGAGAGACACCCCCCTTGGGGTGTCTCGGCTGTGGCCGAGACACCCCTTGGGGGGTGTCTCGGTCATTGGCCGAGACAACCCCTTGGGGGTGTCTCGAGCCTGCCGAGACCTGTTTGGGTGTCCCCGGTTCGGCCCGGGGTCGTGCCGTTGTTCTGCCGTTGACTCGCCGTTGACTTTTCGTCCGAACTCGGATTTGAGTGATTTCGGATGCGTTGGAATCGTGCCGGCGAGCTCTGTAGGCTCCGATGGTTGGATTATCCGTAGGGTGATCGGGGCACAGCGGGCGTTGGTCCGATTACGGTGATCGCGGGGTTTTCGGTCAACCCGTATCCTCGTGATTCTGACGTTCTGTCGGCTCACGTAATCCGTCGGTTTGCTTTAGTCGCTCACCGGCGTCATTTGAGCTCTTGTGAACTGGGTAGCGTCGTTCGATCGTCGATCGTTAACACCGAGCTGTGAGTGGGGACCTATCGGTAATTTTCGATGCCTACAGATACCCCCTCCAAAGTGTTTCGGACTCGTGTCTTTTATAGAAGAGACCGGAATACTTTGGATATGATTGGTCCAGCCTTCAGTCGGCCTAAGGGACCTGTGGTTCACTTCAACTCTCGGCTCCTTCGATCTTCGGTTTATCCGGTGCTTTGTCGAATAACCGAAGTTGTTCCGGCGCTGCGTTTATCGCCTGGCCGTCGTCGGAGTCTCGAGTCTAAAGCTGATGAGTTGAGTTTGGCTCGTGTCATTGAGTTGACTTTTGAACTTGCTATCCCCGTCACATCATGTTGACTTGAGGGTTTTGGTTGACTTTTTGTTGCAACGCGCTGAATGACGTTGACCTAAGGTTACGCGTTGTCCGGCGTCCACCTTAGGGTTTCAGAACCGCTTGGGTTGACTTTCGTCGTCACGCGTTGACTTTCGTCCTCGCGTGTTGACTTTTGTCGCAACGCGCTGTCCGGCGTTGACCTAAGG
>BQKN01000104.1:512198-538849 GCA_022839385.1 Asparagus kiusianus | reverse complement strand
TGCTGAGCCATGCTAAGGGACCTATAGGCAATTTTATACGCCTACAGATACCCCCTCCAAAGTGTTCCAGCCTCATTCTTTTATAGAAGAGTCTGGAATACTTTGGATATGATTGCCCCTACCCTTTGTCGGTGTAACGGGACCTGGAACGACTTTTGTTCTGTATTCCTTCACTCCTTCAGGCTATTCGGTGCTTTGTCGAATGCTTGTAAGGATTCCGGTGCTGCATTTATTGTCTGACCGTCGTCGGAATTTGAACTTGAAGTCGATTCTTGATTTTCCAATCTTTTAGCTTGTGTTCATTTGTTCGACGTACAACTAACCCTCGATTGTTGGCGTTGAGTCTTCCTTTGCGACGCGTTGTCCGGCGTCGTGTTATTGAGTTATCCTTAAGAATATTTTTAGAAAAATATTCTCCAGGAACTTCTCAATAAAAATAGGGAATAGTTTATACTCGTATACCTTATTGGAGTATTCTTTAGGTTCGAAAAATCTGAACCGGCCCAAAAATGTACCAAGAAGGCAGTATTTGGGCTCAAAAATCTTTCCAACCCTTCCAAATATATGAGAGAGGGATTAAATAGGTGAGGGACTGAACCGTAGGTTGATCTGAAGTCATTTCGATGCTTAATTCAGCTCCAATTTGAATTCTGGTTCGAATTTGGTTCAAACTGGTTCGAAATTGGTTCAAACTGGTCCATTCAGACTCAATTTGGCTCATTCTGGCTCAGTCTGGTCCAATCTGGCTTGGTCTGGTCCAGCCAGGTTCAATTTGGCTCAATTTGGCCCATTCAGACTCAATTTGGCTCATTCTGGCTCAGTCTGGCTTGGTCTGGTTCAGCCAGATCTGGTTCAAGGCTGGTTTGGGTCTGGTTCAAGGCTGGTTCACCTCTATAAAACCCCACCCTTTTTCTCTCCTAGGGCCGGCCCCCTCCTTCTCCTCCTCTCTCTTGGATTCCTTTTCCCTCTTGTATTCTTTCCTTCAAATCTCCATAAATACCCTAGATCCATCTTTCTTTTGGATCTTAGATTGAAAAATCCCTCAAAAACCTTCAAATAAAAATTTCTCTCAGGCCCCTCGAGCACGTGATCTGAGCCTCTTTCAAGATTTGATTTTTTCGTCGGATCTTCGAGCTTTCTTCAGGTAAATCCTCCATAATTTTGGCTTATTTTATGCTCAATTCAATTTATGGATTTGTGGGCTCGCATGTGAGGGTTAGAATTAGGATTTGACGCCTCGAGCTTCTCTTTCAGGTAGATCTGATAAAAAAGTGATCTTTTTTTTTTAGATCTGATCCCTTAATTTGTTTAGCAGCTCATTATGTCGCGTGCTTCGAGAGGTCGCTCCCCTGCTATGTCGGCTGATGGCGCGCCACCCTCCTACGCTGGTGAGCTATTTTTGACAGTATTTGGAAATTTACAAATTTGCCCCTTTTTCTGAAAATTTGCAAATTGGTCCTTTTTACCCCTACGCTGTTCTCCTTGGTGAGGCAATCGGGAAGAGCCTTGATTCTCCTTGGTGAGGATCGACGCTTTTTTGGCATATTTGGGAATTTCGCAAATTAACCCTTTTTTCTTGGAAATTTGCGAATTGGTCCTTTTTACCCCATGTTGTGTTTAGTCGAGACCCTATTTCAAAATAAAGGGGGCGTTTTGACGCTGCATTGTGCTTTATAAGGCAGGGATATGTTGTGGACATACCCTATTTTGTGACTGCACAATGTGGCCAAATCGTCTCACCCTTTATAAGGTCATGACTCTATCTTAGCTATTCGTAAGATGAGTTCAATTTCCCTTTATAATTGGGACTAACAAACACTTAATTGCTTGTTTTCAGCGGTGAACGGACGTCGTGGTGACGTTTTCTCTTCGGTTTCCACCAGGTAGGCTATTAATCCACTTCCTCGGTTGGATATCCGTGACAGGAGGATGGTGAGTCCCGAAATCATCCTAATATCCGACGATGAAGAAGAAGAGGATCCTATTGCCGCGATTGTGTCTGACCAAGAGTCTGTCTTCACGGTTTCCGAATCTATACAGAGCATCCTCCAAAAAGTAGAGAAGGTTGTGCAACAAACGGTCACCGACATTTGTTCTGGACAGGGAAGATCTTATGATTTGCTCCTTTTCATAACAGACAGTCTTGAAGACATTCAGCGTGTAGGTGGCATCCGGCTAGCTGGACGATGCGAGATAAGGCTGACTTGCTTAGAGGAACTCATATATCGCTTGGAAGATTTAGTAAACTTCGACTCATATGATGAGGCCACGCCACTTATGATCGATGCTCAGAATCAAAGGATGCGTGAGCGTAAGGCCAGGGAGAGACGTATCTCAGAGCAAGAAGTAATCGTCGCGAACTTGTATGAACGGCAACGTCGTCTGCAGACTAAGATGGATGATTATAACAGTATTGCTGATAGGACTGGGATTAGGACCACCCAAGGGGAGAGGACTCTAAAAGATTTTGAGCGTGAGAGCACTAGGGTTCAAGATGTTTATAGAAGAGAGTTGGAGATTCTTCACACATTGCGCCGAGAAGACGTAACTGCCAACACTGCCGCCATTCTTGCGTGTGCTAAGCTTCAGAAGGAAGAAGAGGAGAGGGTTCGGTTTCATTAATAAAACAAAGTTTTTTCATTAGCGCACTCTTCTTTTCATCATTACGCTTCTCTGTTGATCGTGAATCCGACGATCATAATACTTACAGGATTTTTGGCAAACCCTCAGCCCTCAACGGGTTTGATGAGCCTTTACCGACTACCGTTTGAGTCGGGCTAGCATGCGAATTGTTTAAATCCGTTCGCATGTAACGTTGTGCTCAGAGATTGAATTCTCCGAGACTTCGTGCTATGATGTCAAATACATAGACTTCGCCATTGTTACGGGAATAGGCTACCTGGCGACACGTGTTAGGTGTCGGCTTTAGGATTCTTGGCTAACCCCCAGCCTTCAACGGATTTGATTAGCCTTTACCGACTACCGTTTGAGTCGGGCTAGCATGCGGATTGTCTAAATCCGTTCCGCACATGACGTTAAGCTAAAAGAGTTAACTCTTTTAGTGCTACGACATTGAATACGTAGACTTCATCTTTCTCCTGTGAAAAGACTAAACAGCAACGTGTGTGAGATGTTGACTTTAGGATTTTTGGCAAATCCTCAGCCTTTAACGGATTTGATGTGCTCTTACCGACTACCGTTTGAGTCGGACTTACATGCGGATTGTTTTAGTCCGTTCCGCATGTGACGTTGTGCTAAATGAATGAACTCCCTTAGACTTTGTGCTACAACCTCGAATATGTAGACTTCGCCATTATTATGGGAATATGCTACCCAGCAACGTGTATTAGACGTTGACTTATCCCTAGTTAGGCTTTGGGATAAAGGTCCCCAGAGTCAGGCTCTGGTATCTTTTTCTACGGATAAAGATCAAACCGGCGACGCGTGTTAGACGTCGACATATCCTTTCTTAGGATTCAGGATGAAATTCCCCACGCGTGTGAGGCATGGATTTTAGTGTTATTAATAACAACCTGCCACAATGTTGAATATGTGGACGAGTGTTCTTTTCAACGGTCAAGAATTAACCGGCGGCGCGTGTTAGGCGCAGACTTATCCTTGCTTAGGTTTCAGGATAAAATACCCCAGAATCGAACTCTGGTGTCTTTTTCAATCGGAAAAAGACTAAACCGACAGCGCGTGTTAGGCGCAGACTTATCCCTGCTTAGGTTTCGGGATAAAATACCTAGGATGAATCCTAAATTAATAAATTTTGGGAAAACAGTTAGGGTGGGAAAGGAAGAATTTTATATTCTATTTCCCGGATCCTAGAAAGGAAGAATTTTATATTCTATTTCCAGTGCAAGAAAGAAACTGGAAGTGGGATCTTCACTCCGAGAATCTGGAAGATCTAGATAAACTTACCTTTTATAGGATGGGTTATCTGATCGAAAGAAGAATTCTTCGTTTATCGAAGTGAATTTTCTACTTCGGTTATAACCATGAAAAGGTTGAACCAAAGAGAAAAGAAATGGAGTTCTTTCGTTTATCGAAAGGGGACTCCGAACTGAAAGTGGACCTTTTTGGTGAACTCACTGTCAATTGAAATTGATCAGTGAGGGATTTTGGTGGTAAAAATAAAATTGGGTTATCCTCTAGAATATTAAGTGTAATATTCTTCAAGGAACTTCCCTATAAATGAGTCGTCCTGAACATACTAGGGATAGTACTTTTTCAAAAACTTCCCATTTATTAGCATTAATTGCCTGTCACCCTCTAAAGAAATTAGGCGGTAAGCACCGTTTGAATAGACTGTGTCTATTACAAACGGTCCTTCCCACTTGGGTTCGAATTTACCTTTCTTCTTAGAAGTGAGGATTATTGGTCGACGAGCAGCGAGGACCAGATCTCCTTCCTTGAAGCTTCTTTGGCGAACCCTCTTGTCAAAGGCTCTGGATATCCTGGCTTGATAGAACTCGATGTGTTGTTGAGCCTCCAAGCGCTTTTCGTCCAGCCTTTCGAGTTCTTCGAGACGCTTTTGATGCTGCTCTTCGGTCGTCATCTCCGTTGCGAGAGCGATCCGAAGTGAGGGGATTTGAATTTCCAACGGTAGCACAGCCTCACATCCGTATACCAGAGAATACGGAGTAGCTCCCGTAGGTGTGCGTATGGTAGTGCGATAAGCCCAGAGTGCTTCGCCGAGTTTATCATCCCAATCTCGCTTATTGGTCTTCACAAGCTTTGATAAGATCTTGATGATCGTCTTGTTGAAAGCCTCAGCTAATCCATTGGCAGCGGGGTAATAAGCCGTTGACGAAACGTCTTGGATCTTGAACTTATCACAGAACCTGATGAAGGCGTTGCTTATGAATTGTGGACCGTTGTCATGAACGATCCGTCTCGGCACGCTGTGTCGGTATATGACATGATGCTTGATGAAGTTGATGACGTTGTTCGTCTTCACTTCTTTAAGCGGAATGGCTTCAGCCCACTTTGAAAAGTAGTCGGTGATAGCGAGAATAAATCGATCACCTTTGACTGAAGGTGGAAAGATAGGACCGACAATATCCATGCCCCATGTCTCGAATGGCCAAGACGTGGTTGACGTGTGTAATCGCTCCGGTGGTTGGTGCATATAATTTGCATGCACTTGGCAAGCGTGACATTCTCGGGCGTACTCGATCACGTCACGAACCATTATTGGCCAGAAATATCCCATTCTTCTGATTCGATCATAAAGCTTGGGACCATGCTGATGTGCACCGCATTCTCCTTCATGTGCTTCCTTAAGAACTTCTTTTGCTTCTTCGTTCGAAAGGCATCGGAGAAGTAAGTCGTCATATCCCCGGCGATATAACGTACGGGTCTCGGTATTGTAAAAGAACCGTGGTGCTCTTCGACGAATAGATTCTTTTTCCTTTACATCCTCCGGCAAAATACCGTATTGGACATAATCGATGATAAGAAAACGCCAATCCCGGGACTCGGACCCGATTTGGGTTGAGTTCACCTCTTTGGCGTTTACCTTTCTATCTTCCTCCTCTTCTATATCCATATCATATATGGGTACGCAGAGTTGGTGTGATCTTACTGTGACTAGCAGTTCAGTTTTGGGCGGTTGCACGAGTGATACTGCTAGTGCTGCCAGTGCATCTGCATAAGCGTTCTGAAGACGCGGGATGTATTCAATGTAAAATTCTTCAAAAGAATCTGCCATTCTGACGGCCTCATGGTGGTATGGAATCAGATCTGGGTTCCTGACTTCATACTCCCCACGAACTTGGTTGACAATTAGTTGAGAATCCCCAAAGGCTTCGAGATATTCGACCCCCAGCTCCTTGGCGAAACTGAGTCCTATGAGGAGTGCGTTATACTCAGCTACGTTGTTAGAGCATGGACTCGTCAGCGAATAAGCTCGAGGCATCACGTGCTTCCCTAGGGAAACTAAGACAACTCCGACTCCGGAGGAGACTCTAGAACATCCCGGAGTTACTGCCTTATTGACTGCTCTCGAGGCACCATCAAAGTATAATTGCCATACTTGTTGGTGTGACGTGGTATTAACCTCGTGGGTTTCATCTGGTAAGTCATCATATACTTCAACCGTATCTGTTGTCGGGCTTGCCGCCAAAAGATCACAAATCGCTTGTCCTTTGACCGATTTCTGCTGTTTGAAGTGCAGATCATACTGGGACAAAAGAAGGGCCCACTTTGCTAACCGCCAATTCATTGAACCTGGTTGAGTCATGAACACCCGTACCGGATTAACATTGGCAATGACGTAAATCGTCTGGCCCACCAAGTAATGTCGCATCTTCTGTACTGCGAACACCAATGCGAGACATTCTTTCTCGATCATCGGATACCGAGACTCGGTGCCTATCAAGGTCCGACTTAGGTAATAAACTACCTGTTCGTGACCATTATCATCGTCTTGTGCTAATAAAGCACTTACCAAATGGTTCATCGCCTTGATGTAAATCAAGAACGATTTACCTGATTTTGGTGCAACAAGAACAAGGGGATTCATCAGATATGCCTTGATATCTTCGAATGCCTTCTGGCAAGCATCGTCCCAAATAAACGATACGCCCTTCTTGTTTAGCTTAGAAAATGGTTGGCACTTCCCAGAAAGATTTGAAATGAACCTCCGGATATAAGCCAGACGACCTTGCAATCCTCTGAGTTCTCTTAGATTCCTCGGGGGTTGCAACTCATTTATTGCCTTTACCTTGTCTGGGTCGATGTGTATACCCTTAGTGGTGACGACGAATCCGAGGAATTTTCCGCTGGACATTCCAAGGAAGGATTTTGTGGGATTCATCTTCAATTGATGACTCCGCATGAGATCAAACATCATTCTCAGGTCTTTGATGTGATCTTCTTTGTTGCGGCTTTTTACCACCAAATCATCAACGTAGCATTCAACCGTTTTCCTGAGGTGTTTCTGGAAAATTTTAGTCATCGCTCGTTGGTACGTAGCACCTGCATTCTTCAGACCGAACGGCATCACCGTGTAGCAGAAGACACCGAGGGGCGTTCTGAATGCTGTATGCTTCTCGTCGTCTGGGTGCATCTTGATTTGATTATACCCCAAAAAGCCGTCCATGAAGGACATTCTCTCGAATCCGCATGACATCAGTGATTGGGAGAGGAAAATCGTCTTTTGGACATGCTTCATTTAGGTTCCTGAAGTCGATGCAAATCCTGATTTTGCCATTTTTCTTCATGACAGGAACGATGTTGGCTAACCAGTCTGGATATTGTTCCTCCCGGATAAATCCTGAGTCGATCAATTTCTTAACTTCTGCCTCGATGGCTTCCATAATCTGCGGACAAAACCGTCTTTGCTGTTGTTTGATAGGTTTGGCATCCGGCTTGATGTCGAGGCGATGTATCGCCACATTGGGGTCTAGCCCTGGCATGTCTTCGTAATTCCATGCGAAGACGTCGATATATTCCCTGATAAGGGCAATTAACTCCTCCTTCTCATCTGATGGGAGACTACCGCTGATGAATATGGGTTTTGGATTGGCCTCATCGCCCATATTAACTTGGACTACTTCGTCCTCGGTGGGTGGTTCTCTCTGTTCAAACCTATCACCATACTGCATGTTCAAGTGATGAACCCATGGGTCCTCCCACGTTGGCATTTGATCATCATCCTCCAACGTAGATGGATCAACTGTAGTCATGTTCGACATTAAGGTCTTGAACACTTCTCCCAAACTTGTGTCGGAATCTTCAGCTGAAGAGTCTGGCAAGTACCCATCCTTAGCCTTGTTAGCAATTTGATCAATAATTTGCCAACCACATTCATCATCTGATGAAGCATAGCCTAAGCCTCTCTTATGACGATAATAGTCATCGGGTTTCCCTTTTGGTACATATGCCGCTTTGACTGGGACACGGGAGCCTCGGTCGAAGTATAAACCTTCTCCGAGTGTAAAGTCGTACCCTTGTTTTTCCATGAGCGTACGCGCTTCCGGACTGTACTTGGATAAGTGCAGACCAGATTTGTCGTCATCCTCATCCTCTTTTGAGAAATGATTTGGCAATGGAAACTTCTCTCCTTTACCGAAGATCACTTCTTTTTGTCCTCCTACTTTGGCAGGAATGATCTGGGTTGTTCCGAAAGAGTGTTGGAGACGCTTCTTCGTTACATAAGACGATCTGAGCGGCATACATAAATCGGGATTATCGTATAATCCTTTTATCGCATCATTAAGAGACAAGGAGTACTCTAAACCATTATTTATTTCAAGTTCGGCAAGTTGCCAGTTACAACCGCTATCTGACGATTCTTCATCGTCAAGATTGATTACAAAGGGTACAATGTCATTTAAAACAAAACCGCCATTGTAATCGAATCCGGCCTCGGAATCAGCTTCTTCTCCGCTGTCCGTACCTTGGATCGATGGTTCCGTATCGGATTCATTACCATAAAGGAGAGAATCTGTGAAGTAATTCTCATACCCTTTGAATGGTTGCTTATCTGCGACCACCGTCCTAACTCTTCCATCAGCGTCGACATATTTCAAACACTGATGTAGAGTGGAGGGAACTATAACATTACTATGGATCCAAGGCCGACCCAATAGTAAGTTATAGGATGTCTCAGCATCAATCACGTAGCACGTGACCTCCGTCTTCAAATCACCCATTTGGCACTTTATCCGGATCTTTCCCAAAGGTCTTGACCCACTGGTGTTGAATCCGTAAATGACGGTGCCCGTAGACGCCAACTTGCTGACTGGAATGCCAAGGCTGTGCATCAATCGCAGCGGCATGATACTCATAGCGGAACCCGGATCCACTTGGATTCGGTTGACCTCACTGGAGCCAATGTACCCGACGAAGTACAGGGGCCGATCATGGTTTGAATTTTTCGTCTGCATGTCCTCTTTGGTGAAGGTGATGCAGGGAATGTTCCTAGCTGCTACATTGCACTGTTGGGCTAACAGCTCTAGTTCTTCCGGCGCTGGCTTGATTCGGGTGAGGAATGCTTCCGAATCGGCCAAGGCTTCTTGCAAGGCTTCTCTAGTTTCCTTAGATAGCCGCAGCAACTCATACAGCGTTATTCGCGCTGGGATATTAGCTAGCTGAGCCATGATGTCGAAGGCGCGCGGGGTCTTCGAACTCTCCGGTTTGTCCTTTCCGATCGGACGACTGAAACGAGACTGCTTCGGATTTTGAACCTCCTCGGGCCTCTTTTCTTTCTGTTTGTCAACCGGCTGTCGTCGAGTACCTTCAACCGATTTAGGAACCGTAATCACCTCATCTCTGTAAGAGTCTTGGCTGGTCCCCGTTTTGCCGCCCCCTGTTCAGCTAATTGGTCGTCAGGAGATGGATATTTGTAGTGATACTCATTTCCACTCCGGGTCGCAAAGACTTCCTGTTCTTCGTCGGAGAGCGGGAAAGCGGTGATCCTTTCGTCATCTTCACCTGGGATAGCGGAGACTCCATAACAAGACTTCCCTTTCCCTTTGGACTTCTTCTTGGATGACGATCCAGCCCACTGTTCATCTTTAATTAAGTCGGAGTGAACCCAAAGGATTTCGCCGTTCGGGGCTGTGTGCGGCACGAGTCCCTTCTGGCGTTGTCCGTGCGGGTCGTCATTCACTGTCTTCATCCCGTCTTTGGTGACGCGCTTCGGCTCAAACCAAGCTGTAGGTACTGATCCAAAACTGATCGACACCGCGTTTGCTCCCACGTTCTTGGCCGGTTTCGGAGTTATGACTCCTACATCTATCAACGCCTGGATCTTGTCCTTGAGGTGGTAGCAAGACTTTGTTGGGTGGTGGACCGCTCTGTGGTACGCGCAGTACTTCGGGTCCGTCACCTTGGTAGCTCCTTCATGATCTAGAATCACCGGCAACTGGATTTTGTTGTTCTCCAACAGATACTTGAAGATGCCGGGAACTTCATCATCTTTGAAGGAGTAGACTTTGGGAAACCTCGGCTCCGAAGACTTTTGCTTCTGAGACCGTTGCTGCCAATGTGGCTGCGACTGTTGTGGCGCTCTTTGCTGCTGCTGCTGTTGTTGCTGAGGTTGCAATTAAAATGTCTGGTTAGCATCAACAGCATTAACCTGAGCTTTACCTTTCCCTTTCTGGTTGAAGTTCTGCTTCGGAGGATTCGTTGCTGGTTGGCCTCTCTCCGCCTTCTTTCTTCTGAGGAATCGCTCAGCTTGCTCTCCTCGAACCTTCAAATCCTTCCAAGTCTTGGATGGTGCTGTGCCCATTGCTTCCAACACGTCCAGTGAAAGGTTGTTGTGGCAGGTCTGGAGGATGAATTCCTCAGTGATCGGGTCCCGGCAATTCATCGCCTTGTTTCGGAACCTCTTGACGAAGGTGTCGACCAACTCCCCGTCCTTCTGCTTCTCGTCGAGTAACGATCCGATAGAGACTTCGGTGTCGTCATCGAAGAAATTCGTGAGGAACTTTGACTCCATGTCGTCCCAGCTGTTTATGCTTCCTGGCTTGAGGCGGCGATACCAATCGAAGGCGGCTCCGCGAAGAGTGCCGATGAATGACCGCACCATCAGAGGATCATTACCAGAGATGACTCCCAAGTGCGATTTGAAGTAAATCAAATGCTGAGTAGGGGAACCCATCCCATTAAACGGCGTGAAGTTAATTAGACTGAACTTCGCCGGATATGGGATTGATTCCCACTCTCTTGGGTATGGACAAGGAATGCCCGTCTTTTTCGTCTCTTGAGCAGAAATCAACGTATTGATTTTGCTCTCGAGGTTCTTAATTTTTAGGCTTTCACCTGTGTCTTCGCTAGCATTATCATTACCACCCCCTGGATTGATGGGAGGGTTATTAGCATTGCGAGCTTCATTTGTGTCCTCATCTTCCAGGTTGTTCTGGTTAGGACGACTTGGTTCGCCTTGTTGGTTCCTCAATGCTTGAAGCTGTTGGTCATGCATCTCTCTCATGTTCTGCATAGCCATTTGCATTTCGAACCTAAAGGTCTCCTGTTGTTTGGCCATGGCATCTTCAAGCATCTTGGCCACTTGCTCCGCGCTTATCATAAACGCCTCGCAGGGTTGTCCTTCACTGGACACGGTGTTATCAGATGCAATTGCTGAGCCAGCATCTGATTCTTCATCTTCCGAAGGTACTCTTGTTCGGACTCTACCATACGTCGCACGGATGATAGCTCCGGATTGAAGACGAGTTACACGTCGGGTTATTTCGGGAACTGCCTCGAGGTTGTCCTGAGCCGATGTTCCTGCGCTGGTCATATTGGCGGTGACCCTTGAATGTTCACCGTCTTCTACCATTGTTCTTCTTCGTTGGAAACGCCTCTGCCTTGGCTTTGGCGCTCCAGTGCTGAGTCTTTCGAACACCAAGACTCTTTCGGGGACTGCCTTGACGCAGTTGCATTCAGACAGTACTGCCCGAATGAGCTTTGAACAAGGACATTGAGTCCCGAACCTTCGAGGGCTCCTCTTTCTGGATTTACTCGTACCCCCAGTACGATAGTACAGCTCGTCTGTTTGAAGGTCAGAGCAACCTATCGTGTGTTGGCACGATCTCTCAGGTATAACGTTGTCGTCATCAGATGACAACGTTTCCTTCTGAGGATGAATTGTCTTCTTCAGACCATCTAGAGTCACGCGCCTTGAAACGCGCCTTTGTAGGCGTGAACCTTCAGCGGGCTCTTGCACTTCGATGCGCAACGTCGTGCGCTTGGGTGCCACAGTTTTCTCCAAGTGTTGAGGGTTGCGGCGACCCCCAGCGTGTTGCATTGTTTTGGGCTTCTTCATTGGCCCCAAGCGTTCTTGAACTGGAGCTTTAGCTCGTTCCTTCGGAAGTGGACTGAGTCACTCCAAAACTGATTTTTTCTTCTGGGATGGTCCTGCGGGATCTCCCAGAGCAGTTGCGGCAACCACCAGCTGTTTGGGTTGACTTGCCGGAGTTTGAACTTTCGGAGGCTGCGGGTTTTGCTCCTTAGCCTGAACCGCTTCAGACTTTGGCCTCCAAACCTTGCGAGTTGGTGGCGGCTTTTTGACCACCTCCTTCTGCAGCTTCCGACGGGCTTCTTCAGCTTTGGCCCGTGCTTGCGCCGATAAGGCGCGGCGTTTGCGGATGCGCTCCTCCAACGTCGAGCGATTCCGTTTGACACGGACCCACTCCATTGTCGATGGTTTGGAGGAACCACCCTTCATTTTCTGTTGAGGCTGCTTGCCTCGTTTGCTTTTCAGATCCGCATGGTAGCGGACCCCGTCAACGGACTCCATGGCCCTAGCGAATTGCTTCGCGAGGCGTTGACACTGCCTCTGGTGGAATCTCTTAGAGAGAGTCACCACGCCTTCAACGGCGGATTTGACCTTCTTAGAGGCCGGTAGGACTTCACCCAACGCAACTTCGGCGTCGATCAGGGTGAGGTCGTCGTTGGTGGCTTCGACTTCTTCGCACCAACGCACCTTTCTCCTAGAGGAGAGCTTTTGGGACTTCTTGGACTTGGGGGAGGAGGTAGATCCAGACGAGGACACGTACTCCTCGTACTTCTGTTGGTCGAATTCGTACTCGACCTCCTCCACGACCGGGATCGAGATCCGCGGCTGCGACGCTCCGATCTCGGCAGCGAGATCGGTGGCTCCCACTGTGGTCGCCAGATTGTTCACGGGAAAAACCAAATTCTTCTTCATTGCCGTCATTGTACTCTTAAAATAACAACTTTTTGCGTTACAGAAAGACCCGGTCTTTTTATAAGATCCGGTTTACAATGAAAACCAAAACAAACAAAGAAAAATTACAACTTTCCTTATTTAACGAACAGATCACGAGCTCCTATTATACGGTCACTCGCTTTGTGGGTTCTTTGCCTGCGCCGGGGTTGATTACCGTTGACCACCGCGAGATCTGGATCCAAGCAGATCTACAACGTATTACGGGTATTATCCCACCAAGGAGATAATAGCCGGGAGGGATCGTTTCACCAAGGAAACGACCGCTCGAATCTCGGGATCTAAGAACCAAGCTTAGATCCGGAGTAGAACGATGTAGATCTGAGGATTAGCTTCTTCGAACTCCTGCCTTGTTTGTTGCGAGTGCTCGCCAAAAACTGAATCCGAGGGTCCAAGCTTCAAGCCTTCACAATTCCGAGTTGAGATGACAATCCGGCAGAGTTTCGGCTCTTTAGAAGTTCAACCAAAAAGTCCTCCCAAATGAACAACCACCCCCCCTATTTATAGCCTCTCTGAACTGTACATTTGTGCACAAGAGAGAGGGGGGGAGTCGGGCCACCTCAGGGTGGCTCGGCTCATGCCGAGCCACCCTGGGGTGGCTCGGCCACCGAGCCACCCTGGGGTGGCTCAGCTTGGGCCGAGCCACCCCAGGTTGGTTCGGTTTGGGCCGAGTCCCTCGGGTGTGTTCCGTTTCGTCGTTTTCCCGTCCTTCGGTTATGTCCGTGATTCGGTTGTTCGTTTGATTTGTTCGGGTTCTTGATTTGATAGCCCGAGTCTTCATTTGGCAGTAAATCCGCCTCGGTGTTTGAGTTCAAGTCCGTTTTGTTGTTGGACGACTCGTTAACTTTCTGAACCGTTGGATTGGTTCCACACGCGAACGTATTCCGTTGCTTATGTGCCTCATCGCCTCGTCGCTCGAACGTCTGTTGATTTGTCGAATCATCGTGCTGAGCCATGCTAAGGGACCTATAGGCAATTTTATACGCCTACAGCCCGAGCGCTCACCGCCCACCTTCAAGTGGCCCGCACGCTCATTAGCCAGCTCTGAGTGTCCCGCGCGCTCACCGGCCACCTCCAAGTGGCTCGCAAGCTCATCAGCCAGCTCAAGCCCGCGTGCTCACCGGCCAGCTCCAAGTGGTCCGCGTGCTCACCGGTCAGCTCCAAGTGGCCAACACGCTCACCAACCATCTCCAAGTTAACCAAATACATGAAGCAAATCAGTGAAGCATACAAGTCAACGTGGCACGCGAAACGACAAAACAACTCAGCTAGGAGTTGTGTTTCGCCCAAAAGGGGCGAAACACCATATGTGTCTTGCCCACACCATGTATGGCTCGCCCATTAGAAGTTGTAGGTCTCTTCTCCAGCTTTCTAATGCATCTTAAATCACCTCATTCCAAGATCGGACGAGTGAGTTAGAGCCAAAATACCTGAGGAAATACAAACTGGCTCGCACAGTGCCGAGCCACCATTTGGTGGCTCGCACAAAGAACTGAGATTTTGGTCATAATACGATTTAATTCTGGAGAAGATCAAAAGAAAAAAGTTATAGGTCTTTTCTTTAGCTTTCCAACGTATCTTGAATCACCTCATTTTGAGACCGGACAAGAGAGTTAGAACTAAAATACCTAAGGTGATACAAACTGGCTCGCCCAAGGCCGAGCCACCATTTGGTGGCTCACACAGTTCTGAGCCACCAGATGGTGGCTCGCGCCCAGCAACACCGAAACCTGTTTTTTGATGATTTTTAATGATTTTCATAGGATTCTTCTATTCCAGAGCCTCCCAACTGTTTTGAAGTTATCCCTAAACATGGTTAAGCGGTTATTAACTATGGATGAGGTCAAATCATCAATTCATATCCTAAAACACTGCAACTAAAGCCTATAAATTCAAGACTATGACCTTTATTTGCAGGGATCTAAAATAAGAGGGCGAGGTGCTATCAAATTAAAAAATGGAGCATGAATTTCAGAGGAGGGATAGCAGATCTTGGCGAACTTCAGCATAAAGAGGGAGATATTTGAAAAATCAGAGGCTTGTTTCACCTTTCCTCCGGATCAAATTGGTTTTGATCTCGAGAAGAGTCGTAATCTCACTTGGTCGAGATTATCACTTTTATGATTACTTCCTTTGTGAAGTAAGAGCTTTTAACAATTACTCTGTCAACCGGATCTGATCTGTGGCGGTCCACGGACTAACGCGTCCCCAGCACAGGCGAAGATCCCACGTAAACAGAGACTAATAAATATGATATGTGTGTTGTTTAATAAAGTTATAATCTTTTATTTTTTTATTGTGTAAGAAGATCTTATAAAAAGATGAACTTTTCTATTTTTTGAACTTGTAATCGATAAACGATTATAATAGGTTCTATGACAATGAAAAAGCCAACTTTTGAACCAAACAAGAGGCATATGATAAAAAAATTTGGAGTCATCTCAGTGTTCTTTCTTGTAAGCACATGCTAGTTCTAGATTAACGTCATGTTAGTTTTGATTGAAATTCATATTAGTTCTTGTTGGCTCCATGCTAGTTCTATCATGAGTCATGTTAGTTCTAGTTAGTGCCACGTTAGTCCTACTATTAAACATGTTATTTCTAATTTATACCATGTTAGTTCAAATTTATGTCACGTTAGTTCTAATTTATGTCATGTTAGTTGTAATTTATACCATGTTAGTTCTATCGTAGCTCATGTTAGTTCTAATTTATGTCATGTTAGTCCTAATTTATGCCATGTTAGTCCTACTTTATGCCATGTTAGTTTAATTTTATGTCACGTTAGTTTTAATTTATATCATGTTAGTTCTATCGCAGCTCATGTTAGTTCTAATTTATGTCATATTAGTCCTAATTTATGTCATATTAGTTCTAATTTATATCATGTTAGTTCAAATTTATGTCACGTTAGTTCTAATTTATGCCATGTTAGTCCTAATTTATGGCATGTTAGTTCTATCGCAGCTCATGTTAGTTCTAATTTATGCAATGTTAGTCATAATTTATGTCATGTTAGTTCTACCGTAGTTCATGTTAGTTTATTCCATATGAGTTTTGATTTTTGCCTCGTGAGTTCTAATTTATATCATGTCTTGTCTAATTTATACCATGTTAGTTCTATCGCGGAGCATTCTAGTTCTAATACATGCCATGTAAGTTCTAATTTATACATTATGACTTCTAATATATGTCATGTTAGTCCTAATTTATGCCATGTTAATTCTATCGTAGATCATGTTAGATCGTGAGTTCTAGTTTATGTCTCGTAGGTTCTATAGCAGCTCATGTTAGTTCTAATTTATGTCATGTTAGTCCTAATTTATGCCATGTTAGTTCTAATTTATGTCACGTTAGTTCTAATTTATATCATGTGAATTCTATCGCAGCTCATATCAGTTCTAATTTATGCCATGTTAGTCATAATTTATACCACGTGAGTGCTAATTTGTACCATGTTAGTTCTAATTCTCCCTTTTAATTTCAACACATACATATTTTGTTTGCAGCACTCACTCTATGGCATCGATCCGGAATATTACGAGCTATTTTTAGCATATATTGAAAAATATACCATAGTCTGCATAGAGCATCTGTTGATTCCCTTGGTCGGGGATGATCACTGGCATCTTTTTTAACTTGATTTGAAAGAAAATATCGTCAAACACTACAGTTCTGCTGGCCATGAAGCTTGGATGGAGCCTTTTACTAAAATGATAAACTATTTTGATGCCCAACAAGTTGATTTTGTTAAGCCAAATGTGCGCAACTTATTTAAATATTAACGCATCAAATGCGAGCAACAAAGAGAACGATTAGTTCCAATGTGTGAATTATGTTAAATTGTGTTAGTGTTAGATATAGCAAAAATGACTAATTTAGCATTCTATGTTGCAACTATGACTGCGGTGTGTTCGTCTACCTCTATATGTAAACAATAATTGAAGGTCGCTCGACATTGCGCGTTAATCCTCCGGATAATATTCCTAAAGCTATGCGAGCAAGACTTATTGCATAATTATTACTTGCTGGTTATGAACAAAGACATAAAGACAAATCAGTGCATAGTGATGAATGAAATGTTTATACAAATACAATAATGTATGTATATTTAATTAAAATGCATATTATCAGAGGTATTATTAGCTCTAACTTTGTTTTAGTTCTACAAAGAATAAGGAAATGATCCAGTGGCATGTTGTGTTAGTTCTAGCTTGTCATATCTCGTTAGTTCTAGTTGAGCGTTAGTTATAGTATATTACGTTCGTTTCTGCTAGTTCTATCTTGTTTCTTGTTACCTCTATTTCGCCTGTTCACAAAGGAAGAAATTTCCCCTCACCCTAATAGTTACACTACCTATTCACTGCTTACCAAGATATGTCCTATCACCCTAACAGTTCACATCATATATTCGCATGTTCCCAAGTCAGGACAGTCGGTTAATATACTTAAAAAATAAATTTTGTACCCTTTCACATCATCATCGTTCCTCCACCACCCCTCTACTTCTTGGGATAGCGAAGGTGACTCTCTAAAAACCCCTCACCTCCAATCAAATTCCTTTTACCAGCGTCTTCTATTTCTATCATAAACCATCACAGATGGCTAAGAATGGCGCATGTGTACACTGCCATGGGTCAGGGCATAGCTCTCATGATTGTCATCATGGTATTACTGCTCGTGCCCCTCCAAGGATGTTTGTCGTCCCTGCCAACACCACCAGCACCATCCATCATCTCTCTTCTTTCGTCATCTTCAATCTTGATGTAGGTCGTCCATCTGTACAGGAGCTCGGAGAGATGCTTGCTTATCGCTTCAATATTAGGTCATAACCTCATCAAATCAAGGAGGCAGAAGAACACAGCTTCGTGGTATAGTTTCCATCCGACGACCTTCTTGCCCAAACCATAGAACTCGGCCTGGTCGATATGGGCACCTTTAGGGGCAGATTCCGTCATTGGAGTGAGGATCTAAGGCTATCAACGTTGCACCAACCCTTTCTGGTATGGATCCGCCTCTTCAATATCCCATACCACCTCTAGAATTTTGAATTTCTACAGTCTCTCCTTGATGGTATCGGAGAATGCATCATGTGCTTTAGGGATGTCATAACCAATACTAACTTTGAAGACTGCAAAGTGCTCTCAAAGTTAGGGATTTATCTGATATCCCTAAGAGGCTTGGGTTCCGTTACATCTCTTCAGTGGATGGCTACATAAAGGAAGGCTATGTTGTCACTCAGGTCCAATGCAGACAGAATTTTGAGAGGGCTCAGCTATCCACTCGTCTTAACTTGGGCCCTAGCGTGCGCAGCCCTATAGGACCAACCCAGCTAACCTAATCACCATTTTGCCGAGGGCTCCCCCCACCGCTAATGCTCCTCATCCAGCTAACCCCTCTGGCTCGCACGGTGGATCATCGAAATCCATCTATCTATCCTCCAAGTGTAGTAATCTCACACCCTTAAAGCGTAGGACGAATGACAATGGTATAGGTTTATCTGACCGCTTCCGCTCAAGCGAGGGTAGCAACAAATGAGGATCTGGAATCTTTTTTATCTACAGCCCGCGTGAAGTTAGTTCTACTGTATTTTGTACTATAATGGAAGCAAACGGTATGTTAAATATTCTCTTGCAAGTACAGTGATGATTGTATACATCTTTGTTAGTTATGGCTGCGTTTTTTTACCATTGTGTTTGTGTTGTTTTCGTTTTGTTTAAAAAAAACAAAACGTGTTTGGTTACCATTCTGTTTTTCCGTCCAAAACACCAACAACCCCCAACTTTCAACGGGTTTCTCAAAACAAGAAAAAGGTGTTTAAGGGCCGTTGTTTTCATTTCCCCCAAAAAAATCTCCCCAAGCTCAGATCTGAGCGTCGCCCTCTCCCAAAACCTAAATCGCCACCGCCCAAAGCCCAAATCGTCGTCGCAGATTCCGTGGCCGTGAGCGTCGCCGTCTTTCGCCGCCTTTGTGGTCGTCGCCGTCTGTCACCGCCTTTGTGGTCGTCGCCGTCGCCTCCAGATCTCTAAGAGCAGTCGTCGTCGTTCAGATCCCCCCAATCCACGTCGCCGTCGCCGCCTTGCAGCGCTGTCGTCTAGATCATCTCCGTCGCCCAAGCTTCAGATTTGAACCTCACCGTCGTCGCTGTCGCTTCAAGATCTCGTCGCCGTCACGTCGTGGTCGTCACCGTCGCCCAAGCCCCAGATCCGACTTCTGGAGTCGCCGTCGCTTCTAGATCTCGTCACTGTCTCCCCTAATCCCGTCGTCGTCTCCCCTAATCCCGTCGCCGGTGATTTCAACGCACTGTAATCATTTTTTGGTCTGATCTGATTAATTTTCCTTTTTTTACTGAATATATGATTGTTTTAGAATTTATTCAGTGATCTCTTGTTCTAATTATCAACTATTACAAATGCAAGCCTCCTAATCCCTTTCCCCTAGTGTCATCAATTTCTTTGTGGCAAACTTCAGCAAAGCAATAGTTGTATATAGGGGGGAAAAGAAACATTTTTTTGTGCCATCCTTCTACGAAATGTCTATTCTTTTGAGTAAAATGAGGATTTCTTTAAAGAACTGATCTAGGATGATTGGAAGCCATACAGGTTTATCCGAATAGAAGAACTAGGCTTATAATATGTAAACTGCAAAGAACGAAGACATCTTACAGTTGAAATCCTTGTATAAAAGAAAGGTTTCCATCATTCTTCAAATCCAAATCAAGGCAGATTTTACCAGACTTATCGGCATTTATCTGAGATATACCTTCATGTCAATGACTAGGCTAGGGGAAATATGTCACTATGAGATACATGATATAACATAAAGACTAGTATATGTTTTCGTCAGGAACAAGTTTTGTTGTAGAATTCATTATAATTGTTTATCGATTACAATGAATACAAAAGAGTGAGCTTCGTACTTTGTAAAACTACTCTTTACAACAAAAAATCAAATTACAAACTCCTTAGAAACAAACGCAGGATCGTTGTTTGGATCGCTGCTTGCGCGGGATCTTTGCCTGTGCCAGGGGGTGCGTTAGCCCGTGGACCACCGATTCACAGATTCTGGTTGAATCATGAAGGTTTTAAGGATTCTTCCTTCGTTTATTAAAGTAAGAATTTGAAGCGAATATCTTATCGATGTAAGATGTTCACTCTTCTAAAGATCAAGTCAGAACTTAGATCTCTAAGAATCACCAAGAGCTTCTTGAGGATGTTTGTGAAAAATAAAGACTCTCTCTCTTGCTCCAATTCACCAAAAGCTCAAGTCTCTCTGCTCCAATCTGCTCTCTGTCCTTTGTTTCGTGTCTAGGGAGGTATTTATAGGGATAGGAGTGTACAACAGTGGAAATGGAGACGAAATAACTGATCGAGTATAGGCTCTTTAGGCGCGTCAGTACACACTGCCGCGGCTATGGGCGTGCCAGTACACACTGCCGCGGCTATGGGCGCGCCAGTGTGGACTGGCGTGGCCAAAGAAACCGTTACAGCCATGTTCCCATCGTGCTTAAAACCGTCTTTCCACGTCTTTTAACCACTTTTTTCGTGATTTAACTGCCTGTCCACATCAGCACACGTTTCTTTTTTATCATAGCACCATGTAGACTTTGGAGAATCATCATATAACTGCTTTGTAACCACCGCGGCACCCCTGTAGTTTGCGCGTCACCATGGACTGACGCGTCATAGGCGCGCCACTATAGACTGGCGCGCCATAGGCGCGTCATCATAGGCTGTCACGCCTAAGGTGCGTCACTATGGCCTGACGTGCCTAAGGCGCGTCACCTTGGGCTGCCGCGCCAAGGGCACGTCACCATGGGCTGTTTGTTGATGTGTTTTGTCGTTGCATGCACATCGTTCTCTTCTCATCCTTGAGTTGTGTTTGGATATCTATGAGCATTTTTTGACGCCTACAGTATACTCTCATGTACTCCTCATTTAATTGGAACATGGAAGTCATGTAGGCACCTAGAAGATATCAAAAATATACCAGACTGTACTAAAGTCTAGGTAAGTGCAACTTCAAATTCATTGTCAGCTATTCCAAAGCAAAAATTTTCATCAAGAGAAATAAATTAGTGTAGGAAAGGACAAGGTTTGTTTTAGAATCATATGTTGAGTGACTGAGGAACCTTGCGATGGAAAATCAAAGAAATTTTGGTGTCCAAAATGGTGTCACGCCCCGTTTCCCAAAATACCCGGGAATCGGAGCGTGAACAAGCCCGCGACGTATTAGACTGAGGAGAGATAGGTGCTAGACCTCTTCTTCTCAATCTAATACGCTAAGCGTCTGGAAATAAAACAAAGCGAAGGCACAGGTCCCCGATCACATCAGCAAGAATATAATGAACAAACTCAGAACAAAATAATACATATCACAAATGAATATCATCCCAGACATAAAATGCGGGTCAAACATGCCCTTATACAAATCTGAATAAATGAATACTGAAGACATACAAAATACACTGATCAATTAGAAATGGAAGATAGTACAAAAGAAAACGGATGACCAATAACTAAGCTTCAGCTTCTTTTGCTACACCGTCTTCAAGGCACTCCTGCTGAGAATCATCTGGCTCCTGCTAAACCTGCTCTTCTCCTAAGTCTGACGTACACCAGAGAAAACAGGTGTACGTCAGGTGCATGACGCACGGCAAGATCCCACTCCGGAAAATAATAATACAGTCGAATGACCAATGCAAGGACAGTAATAACAAATAGAAATATGCAGCTAAAATACTAACAAGCTAGATATAAACCATCACTAGAGTATAACAATCAGGAGAAAACATAACATCCGAGTAACAAGATCATACAGCTAGCCATCCAATAATCATCCACATAACAAGGTCATACAACTAGATGGAATTAATATTTAAAAATCTACAACTCGAGACGTAGTACGTCGAGCGAAATAATCCAAACAAGGAAACCCTCATGTATATACCATATGTCTCGATTTGTAAATAATTAAATATTAATCCCGATCTAGGTATGAAAAGAAAACAACTAGCCATCCTATCACAACTCACTGGTCTACCTCTCACATATAGTCAAAACTCATATTCACGAATAACCGGTTGTTCACAAATCATCCACACATAACGATTCACTGTCCCCCCTCAGACCCACCCCAGCGCTACACAGGAATATCGCTGGTGCGAGCCTGGAATAATCAACAATCACATCACCTCAGACCCACCCTAACGCTACACAGGAATTTCGTTGGTGCGAGCCTGGAAATAAACAACAACATATCACCTCAGACCCACCCCAACGCTACACAGGAATATCGTTGGTGCGAGTCTGGAAATAATCAACAATCACATATAACTGCATCTCAGACCCACCCTAACGCTACACAGGAATATCGTTGGTGCGAGCCTGGAAATAATCAACAATCACAATATCACATCTCCTCGGACCCACCCCGGTGACTACACAAACTTCACCAGCGTGAGCCCGGAATATACATCAACAATCCCAACCGCTCACATAGACCAAGACCTCTCATCCAAATTCTCGTAATTCCAAGTCAACTACACACGGGATTCTAGATCCTAACTCTGTCATACAGGTCACTATAGTCATGAACTCCTAACAATTCTCAATCACAACAATAAACAATCAATGCAACTAATCATGTGCAATAATATCATAGCATATCAAATAACGAAAAAGATTAAGAATTATAAATCATAAACAACGTCTACATAATTCATAAAATAATCTTTTTCTAAATAACTTTTTCTAAAAACATTTATCATATTACTATTAATATTTTTTATCAAACAACCACGTAGATAAATAACAGTCTAAACCATGCAATTAATTAATAACGGATGTAATTAATGGAATAACAAGTCAAGGAGGCGGGATCTTGCTAACGATGTGTGAAAATACTGCACTAGTGGTGTCTAAAATTCATCACTGCGCTTATGTATAGTCTTTAAACAACATATAACATGTTACTAATTAATGTTGTAGGAGTTAATCATCCTATAAATACTAACAATCAGTATATAATTCAAAAGAATACAGGGAATAGCAAGTCTAAATGGGACTTGCCTTGGTTCATGGTGTTGGACTTGGCGGCGACGGGAGAGAGGATCAGCGGAGAGGGGCTGCCAGGGTTGTCGGCGACGTGAGGACAACGAGACGGCGGTCAGCGACGGAGAGGAGAGGGGAAGGCGGTGGTGCGGTCGTCGGAGCTCGTCGGAAGGAGCGGTGCGAGGGGGCAGATGGAGGACTCGGATCTGGGGAGGGGCTGAACGATGTGGGTCTGGACAGCGATAGAAAGGCACTGGAGGTGGAGTTGGAAGAGCTCGGTGATGGAGGCCATGGCTGACGACGACGCTGAGGAAGGAAGCGGTGAGCGGCGGAAGGAGGCTAGCGGGCGGTGGCGATCGGATTTGGAGAGGTTGGCGGCGGCGTTCAGGGAGGGCGGCGGCTGGTGTTGAGCGGGCGAGGTGGCTCGGGGCTTGAGCGGGCAAGCGGCGGCGCTAGGGATTCGGGCGGCGGGATGGAGTTTGGGGATGAGGTGGTCTGGTTGTGGGTTCTTTGGGAGAGAGAATGAGAGATGAGAACGTGATGATGAGAGGGGGTGATTAAAAGGGGAAACACGGGAGGAAATCACGGAGGAGATGAGGGTGTGGAATTTAGGGAGTCTCGTGGTTAATAAGGAATGAGATAAATGGGATTATGGGTGATTGGAGAATTAATTAGAGAATTGATTAGGGATATTATGGTAGGAATTCAAATTGGAGGAAATTAAGGGAGAGAATATTATGGGAATATTTTGCATGATTTTTCAAAATAAACATTATATTAATAATTAAACATATAATAATATTAATAAATAATTAACAACTAAATATTTATATATTTATATATGTACTAATGTGCTAAGCTAAGGTTTACATTAATAATAATAAGATTATTAATAATATCAATGGCCAAATAATTATTTAAAATAATACGTAATAGTACTGATAACATAACAAATTAATTCTAGAAAGTTTTATTGCACGAAATAAATTTATAAATATTAAAACCATTTAAATAAATATAAAATTTGGTTTTTAAATCGTAGAAAATTCTAGAAAATCAAGAAAAATACAAATACTCTTTTAAAAATAATAATTAAACATTTTAAAATACTAAAATATTATTTTAACTAGTATCAAAATTCATAATCCTTACAAATGGCATGTCTAGATTCCTACATATGTTATGGCCAATGTTCAAACGGTTATCTCTTGTCCAGGATTTCCTTTTCTGCCACCATCATGCTCCTCCTTATTTTCCTTGTTTACAACTTTATTCCTCTTTGTCTGACTCCCCTTTGTCCAGGAACCACCTTATTTGGCCTTTGTCTTCAAATTTATCTTTAGTTACAACTTGTAAAAGAACTAGAGTTTTAGTTTGAGAAGGTTTGGGATTGTTATTTTTATTTGAAATAATTATGTTTAAGTTTTAACACATATAGCCTCTACAAGAGATTGAAGTTTGTCATAAATGATTATTACTCGGTTCGCATATGAACCCACATGGTACAAAATTATAGCTCAGATTTAATGCTTCAGAAACCCATAAATATTGATAAGTTCGTGATGTACTTTTTTTGCTTAGTTCAGTTCATGGAAAAATTAGAACAGTTCATGGTTAAAAAAAATCATTCTTATGTCTTGGTTTCTCTTTTATGAATATACATGCACGACCTTATTGAATGTTACAAGATTACCTCATCCTTGGGTATTTTCTTATTATGCCTTTTTGGGTTGATGATGTGTTAATTATGATAGATGTCAAACGCAATTCATGATGTTGAAGAAGTAGTGGAGATTACTCCTTCACAAGGGGCGGGAACTTGGCCTGAAGAGATAGAGCTTAATTTCATAAATCTGATGGAGGAAGAAGTGAAAAAGAGAAATAGGCACACTACTACCTTTACTAGGACGGCTTGGAAATTCATTTGAGTTGAAAAAGAAGACTGGAAGGAATACACACATGAACAATTGAAAAACAAATTTAATCAATTAAGGCAACGATGGAGAAATTTGAAAAGTTTATTGACGGACACGGCAATTGGATATACTATTAGCACCGGTCAAATATCCGCAACAGAGGATGTGTGGAAGAAATTATATGCGGTAATACTTAGTGTATTTTCTTAATTTTTATTACTTAAAATCCTTGAGTTCATTATTTTTTTGTTTTTTGTTTTTGATTCATAGACTCACAAGTATGCGAGATATTTTAGGAGCAAAGGGTGCAAAGGTTATGACAAGTTGTGTGTTATTTTTGGTGATACAATTGCTACTGGTGATAATGCTCATCCATCTACCAAAAGTCCTACTATTAGTGATGATGATAAAGAAGAAGATGAAGAGCAAGAGGAGGAGGAGGAAGTAGAATCATCTCGGGCTAAGAAAAAGTCGAAAGTAGGGGAGAAACGAGTACCATTGAGGCAACAAGTCCAATTAGCAATGGTGGATGCTCTTGCCTCGATAGGCGAAAGTAATATGAAGAAAATGGAATGGAGGGAGAGGAAAATGAGTGAAACTTCTGGGCATAGTCATGTTAGTGGTGCTATTAGTCCTCGTGAAGGTTCAAATGAGATTGTGAATTGTATTACCGCGCTTAGTGCTCTTGAAGGGATTGATTCTGGTCAATTTTTAAAAGCCACATATGTCTTACATGATGACACGGTACGGAGAACAATGTTCTTAGCGATGCCCAATGAGAGAAAGAAGGAGTGAGTGGAAAGTCTTCCATGATGCGTGCTTGAATTAGAGAGTATTTATTTGCATTAGTGTGTTGTTATGTTGTTTGTAGTAGTTTGCATTAGCTTGAGGAACTTTCTAATTATCTTTAGTTATGTTATTTGTACTATGTTGAGGACATTTGTATGTGCTTATTTTATGTTGTTTGCATTAGGTTGAGGACATACATAGATATTTCTAGCTTATCTATGGTTGGTTGTGATGTCGAAATATTTGGTTGCTTCTGTTATATTCATTTGTAGCTGTAACTATTTGTGTGAATGAGACTATCTTGTGATGACTGAGTAGCTGCATATATTAGGTTGGGAAGATACATATTTGTTTTTAGCTTATCTATGGTTGGTTGTGATGTCGAAATATTTTGTTGCTTCTGTTGTATTTATTTGTAGCTGCATATATTTGTGTGAATGAGACTATCTTATGATGATTGAGTATGGATACTGATATATTTGTAGCTGTATATATTTGTAGCTGTATACTATGGAATTGATTATATATTTGTAACTATATATATTTGTTTATAGGTATGGATACCGATATTGATGTAGATGATTATCAATCGTCATCAACTTCTGATTCCGACTCTGAATCAGATGAAGAGCAATTTGAAGCGCTGTTGGCCATTTATGCAAGTATGGAGTGTAGTGGATTTTTTAATGAGAAGGCTCGACCGCAAAGGATCTCAAAATTAAAGGGACACGATTGGGTGATTGAGGTCCTAGAGGGACACCCAGCTACTTGTTTTGACCTTTTTCGTATGAAAAAAGAGGCATTTGTTTCCCTTTGTGAAGAGTTAAAAAGAATTGGAAAATTAGAACATTCAAGAAGTGTAACGGTTCAGGAACAAGTAGCAATGTTTCTTTTTGTGCTCTCTCATAATGAACGACAACGGATAGTTGCAGATCGTTTTCAACATTCGCTAGATACTATCTCTAACTATTTTAAGAAAGTCCTCTATGCAATTTGTTCTATTAGCAAATATGTGATTACACCTCCATCATATGATGAAGTTCCATTGGAGATATCAACTAAAACAAAGTATTATCTGTTCTTCAAGGTATGATTATATTTTCAATGTAAATTCATTATATGTATTGTTTACTTTATCATTGATATAGATGTTAATATATATTATTTCTTTTTGCATTATAGAATTGCGTA
>BQKN01000104.1:480900-492198 GCA_022839385.1 Asparagus kiusianus | reverse complement strand
CTCATTATCCCTCCATTCACACCCCATTATGGTGGTGTAACACCCCACTAAGTGGGGGTGACTCTTGGGTACTCAACCTATTCACATTGACTAGTATAAATATACATCATAGGCCTTTGGCCTATGTATGGGTTTTAAACAATCACTAATCATTATTTTTATCTTTAGTTGCAGGTTAATCAAAAATAAAACTCAAGATCTCTTCTCTCAACAAAAGCTCATGGATTAAATAAAGAACTCAAGAAAAAGCCAAAAAAGCTCAAGCCCAAAGCCAATGAAAGAAGAAACTGCGGCCAACAATTAGAGAAGCATGCACATCGATGCCGACGAGAGTCTTTTACGAATCTAATGCTGAAATTTAAGAGTTTTGGATAAGAATTCAATCCAATGGTTCACATTCATGGATGTTGACTATAAATAGGGGTAGAGAGTGAGGGGTTAAAGGTGTGAAAAAATTTGTAACTCTATTTGGAGAGGAGGGTTACTCTTAATTGAGAATACCTTCCAAAATTATAACTTTTTGTTATAATTAATAAAAGAATTTTTTCACCTCTTCATATTTTTCTTTTCTTCTCTTTATTTGATGATGAAGATGAAGATGGAGATGAAGATGAAGATCAAGATGGAGGTTTGCTTTCGCCTTGAGGCTAGAACCCTCTCGGGATGTAAATTTCCTCTTTGTTAATATATTTATCTTTTTGCTTTATTTTCTTGTTAAATAGCCAAGAGGCTAGAACCCTCTTTGACTTGAGGCAAAACCTCAGTGTCATCTTCGAATTTGAAGTCTAGAAACTTGTTAATGAGGTGAGACTTGGACAGTTTCTCCTCATCCTTGTATCAATCCTCCGGAGCATTCCAGATTTCCTTCGCAGAAGGCTTGTTGGTGTAAGCATCTGTCAGATGATTGGCCAGGCAGTTAAGGAGATAACTCCTACAAAAATGATCATCTTTAGCCCAAGATGCTTCAGACTCAGAGTCTTCTTCAAAGTTGGGTTTCTCCTCAGAAATCACATAGTAGATCTTTAGGAGTTGCATCCTGAAGATTACTTTTCGACACTATGCGTTAAAATTGAATCCGTCAAAATTCTCTAACTTGAGATAGTCCACTCCAAGAGTCCTCGCGGGATCCATAATAGATCAGAAATGTTGCTTGATTGTTAGAGATTGTGGTTAAATCTGGAATAAAACAGAGAATTTTTTATGTGCTGTAATTTTAAACTTTTTCAAGTTAACTGATGTGTATTTATGAAACGTTATGCTTAAAGCAATATTTGGCCTACTCCGATGCAAGGATCCCAAGGCCAAACTATTTTCAGGAACAGCAGTACAATACTCTGGTGTGCACCAACCCAGTACTGTCAAGATCTCCTCGATCTATAAAACCTTTTGGTCAAGGCAAAGATCTCCTCGATCTCAGAAACTTTCGGTTCAAAACCTTTCGGTTTCAGGGAAAGTTCCTTCGGGCACAGTTTCTACAGCAGCAGCACAACAGTAGCAACAACGTCAAGATCTCATCGATCTGACGTTCGTTTTCCAAGTTCTTCTCAAGAGGTGCCCAAGGGGCGCTATTTATAGGCCTCTAAGGCCAGCTCAAGAGTCATCCTCAATTAAGAAATCGATATTTATTTTGGTAATTTATGTAGAAGGGTTATTTAGATATTAGTCCCTAAAAACTTCAAATATTCCATATTAGTCTGTCAAATCTTTCAATTTCCTTATTAGTCCTACCAAAATGCTAAGAAAATTCCGTTTGTATGAAAGGGCATTTTTATCTTTTCATGTGTAAAGTTAAGCTCCGTTAGCACTTACACTCTTAGACATTAAACTCAGTGTTACCCTTGTAAATATCCAAACCGTAGGGTCACCCATGTAGTTACATCATACAATACAAGGCACCGGAATGTAATTAATCCTTAAATAAATTCCATGCCAACAGACTCCTCCTAGCCAAACAACAAATAAAGCTCACTGTAAAACAAGCTTTGATCCAACGTGAGAAATTTTTATTGAAATTTGACGTAGGCTTTTGAAAATGTTTGTTATCTAACAGTGCATCATGCATCATGCATTCAGGGGGGAACACCTCACTCAGGGCCGTACCTAGGAATTTTGGGGCCCAAGGCGAAATATTAGATGAGGTCTAAGTGATACAACTCATAATAGATTTTATCTCATTCTTCTTACCTTTTGAGCTGCAAAAATTGCTAATTAAAGTTTTATATTTAATGTTTTCTAACATATTATTTTCGATAGATAATATTGCTAAACCATTCAATCTATCTTGTATCATGGTTGATCTTAAATAAGATTTTAGTAATTTTAATTTTGAAAAACTTTTTTCAGCGGAAGCAACTGTTACGGGTATAGTCAATAGTACACGATAAGCAATACAAGTATTTGGAAAAGAATCTAACCACTTTATATAGTTCAACACTTCAATTGGACTATTAATCTCTACTTTTAAAATTTCCCTAAGCACTCTCAATTTTGAAAACAAATCAAGTCCATTAATATCTAAATGTTCATCATGCTTTAGTGCATTTTCGAGATTAAGACAATATGCTTTCAATTCAATATCATCTAAAGCTTTTAATTTTTTCAAATCAAACAAAAAACCAAAAAAAATTTCATACATTTTAAATTGTTCAAACCTACTTTCAATTGAGCTAAGCGATTTATCAACTATGTATAAGAAATATTCAATACGAAAAGATTCTTCAGCATTAAATGTTGTTTCATTACCAATATTTTTATCAAATTGTTTTTTTCTATGAATTTTACGTTTTTCACGAAATATAGGTTGTATGTCCATTTCATTAGCAAGTTCTTTAGTTGATTTTAAAGCAGACATAAAATTATTTTGTCTATAATTTTTTAAATATACAATAAGACCATTTAATTGATCTATGGCAATATCAATATGCATATCTTTAGATTGTAAGATTTTACTAACTGAATTAACAGCAAACAATATGTCATACCAAATATTCATAGCTAATAAGAATTCAAAATTTTCAATCTCATAAGTTGCTAAGCTATTAGCTTCACTTTTTATCTTTGGATATTCACTAATTTCTGCTAATTGAATCAAAGCATCTCTTATATTTGGAGCTTGAAATTTTATTGCTTTAACACTTTCAATCCGACTTTCCCATCTAGTTTGAGATAAAGATTTAACGGATAACTTGCATCCATTGTCTTCTAAAATTTTCCATCGTTTAGTAGAGGAAGCAAACAATGAGTATATACGTTGCAACGCTCCAAAAAAAAGAAATAGCTCTAGGACATGAATTACCTATATCACATAAGACTAAATTTAAATTATGACAACCACATAGTGTGTAGAATGCTCTAGGATTTATATCTAATAGCCTCTTTTGTACTCCATTGTGTTTTCCTTTCATATTAGATCCATTATCATAACCTTGCCCTCTTATTTCATTAACATCAAGTTCATATTTTTTCAAAATATTTAAAAGTTCATCAAAAAGGCCTTTTCCTGAAGTATTATCTACTTTTAAAAACTCTAAAAAATATTCTTCAATCTTTATTGGACTTGTTGAAGTGTCAACACATCTTAAAATAAGAGTCATTTGTTCTTGATGACTTGCATCTGGAGTACAATCAAGGATAACTGAAAAATATTTTGCTTCTTTTATTTTTTTAATGATCATTTTTTTAATTTCAGAGGCTAGCAACTTTATTAGTTCATTTTGTATTTTATGACTAAGATAATGATTTTGAATTTCACCTTCTTGTATATGTTTAACATGTTCTTGCATTATTGGATCAAATTCCGCTATCATTTCAACTAAGCTTAAAAAGTTTCCATTATTTTTTTCATATATCTTTTCTTTTGTCCCTCGAAATGCAAGATTATATTTTGATAGATGTTTTACTATAGCAATAAGTCTTAGCAAAACTTTTTTCCGGCCTTCTTTTTCTTTATTAATTTGTTCTTGAATGTTTTATCTATTGTCTTATTTTTTTGTAATCTTACTTCTAAATCCATCCATTTACACATATTAGTGATATGTTCATGACTTGTTTCATGATTTTTAATTTTATATCCAAGATTTTTCCAATCTCTAGTACCTTCGTTAACTAACTGACTTGTACTAGATTTTAAAGTAAATAATTTGCAACAAAAGCAATAAACTCTATCTAAATCTTTTGAGTAAACTAACCACCTTCTTTCATGTTTTTCTCCATTTGACAATTTTTTAATGTAATATGATGTAGAAAAGTGTCTATTATTTTCATCGTTAGGAAAATCTACTTCTTCATATTTAATTGGACCTTTTTCAACTATTAGATCTATAAAATTTTGATCAATACATTTCCATTGTCCAGTATCATAAATATTGATAAGAATTGAATTTGATACCTCATTCATCTCTAAATTTTTTTCTTGGCCCTCATGTGAATTTTCTTTATATTCTTCATTAAAATTAGGAGTACTAGCTTTTTCTTCTTGAATATTATTATCGTTAATATCATTATTTTGTCCTAAATTCTCAACATATTCTTCTAATTCATTCTCAAGTAAAGAATCTAAAGATTCATCTATTCTTTCTTCTTCTGTTGAAGTTGATGTAACATTATCTTTATTACTAAAAATAAATTTATCAAGAGCTCCTTGTTGAGACCGAATTAATTTTTCAACTCTTTTTCTTTTTTTCAATTTTTGACAACCACTTTCATATTTTTTTATTAGGCATGCTTTAAAAATATAAAATAGCAAATAAAAAGGTTTCAATGTATATCTACAATATCTCTAATTAAGCATAAAATTAATATGAATAAATGATAACGAAAATTAAATAGCTTTAGTTTAGAAAGATAGAACCGTTGGACTGTGGGAGGCTGGGTCCTGGGAGCGGACTGTGGACTTCGGCAGAGGCGGCTACCGGCTGCAAGGGATGATGAATTAATTAGAGGCAGGGAGTAGGGACCTGCAAGGGATGATGAATTAATTAGTTGGTGGAACCCGCAAGAAAAAAATTGGATCTAGGAACAAATTAAGCTACAACATCAAGAGATTTATATCAGCTCCAGATTAAGAGAATGTAATAGCTCATGATGCCTTAAATTAGAGGCTAGAAATTGATGAAATATCGAAATCAATTATCAATGCAGATCATAGATTCATAATCGTAACAAACTAACAATCAAAATGGACTTTACCTCAAAAACCAAACACCACAGAGCCAGTCAGTAGGATTTAGGAATTAGGAAAGACTGAAAGAGGACAGAGGACTAGAGGGAGCTGTAGGGTGTAAATTTGATTTCCCGAAAATAGGGAACTTCGTTTGTATTGATAAGAATGGTTTATTACAAACTAATAATCAAATGATTACAACAGAAGCGGAGGGAATGCCCTCCTTGTTTAACGTGGGTTCTTCGGTAGCGATAGGATGCCTCGCTCGGTGCTCGTGCCGAGTCTGCTTCCCTTGGACGATCCGATCGAAGTTGCTGCTGGAGCTTCAGTATGCAGTAGAAGGTCCGATGTGAGTGGGTTCGAGTCTACCCGAGAGCCTCAAGTCGGAGAGTCCCGACGAGTCTCTTTGAATGAAGGAGCCTTTGGCAAAGGTCCAGGTTCAACCTTTGGGAGATTAGCCAGCAGAATATGCAATAGCCAATCCTCCCCTTCATGCTGGCTGAAGATGGGTTTTAATAGGCAAGGGATGGCATGTGCCATCCCTTGATTTGTGGGATTTGACCACTAGTAGAGGTGAGGGAGCCAGCTGCCCTAGCTGTGGGATGTGACCACTTAGGGGGTCCTGTCAACCGTCCTATCTGTGGGGTGTGACCACTTAGGGGGTCCTGTCAGCCACCCTAGTTGTGGGGTGTGACCACTTAGGGGATCCTGTCAGCCGCCCTATTCTTGCTAGGTGAGGAACGCCAGGCTTTCTCCCTTGATTTGTGGGATTTGACCACTGATGTAACTGTTCCCATACTCCAAGTGGGCAGTTGACAGTGAGCTGGTGAGTCTGCAGCTTGACTTAGGTCTGCAGGCGATCTTGAGACTGCAGGCAGATTTGCAGGTACAGGCGAAGCTGGGGACTGCAGGCAGACTTGCAGGTGCAGGCGAAGCTGGGGACTGCAGGAAGACTTGGGTCTGCAGGCGATCTTAAGACTGCAGGCGAAGCTGGGGACTGCAGGCAGACTTGGGTCTGCAGGCGGATTTGATCGTGCAGGCGAAATTCGAGCTGCAGGCGAGCTCCTAAGCATGGATTGAAAAATAGGTCGTAACTTTCAAACCGTAAGTCGGAATTGGACGAATTATATATGAAAATCGCCTATCTCGACGAGACGGAGCCATCCGAACCCAGCCGAAGGCTTCGGTTTGCTTCCTCTGTTTCACCAAATTCTTTATGGTTTGGGAGATATCTGCGTTTTCCCCTTTTTATCAGTGTTTTTCCCCTTTTTGCTATTTCGGGCGAGGTTTTAGCAGCTTTGTTCTGAACTTCTCTGATAAGGATTAAAAGCAATTTTTATTACCTACAAAACCCCCTCCAAAGTTTTCAGACCTGAATCAGACCGCATGGGGTCTGGAACACTTTGGATATGAAGACCCGTAAAGTGATCCCTGCTCAGATGGAGTGAGGAGCCCTCCAATGAGCTCGGTGAAGTTGACCTCTTTACTCGCAACTGATGATCGCCTTCTAGGATTTTGAGCAAACCCTCAGCTATCAACGGACTTGATCTGTCTTTACCAACTGTCGTTTGAGTTGGACTAGCCATGCTCTTGCCCTTAGCATGGTAAGTTGTCGAGGAGTTTCTTTTAGGCTCAATGCTAAAATTTCTTCTCTATCCTCAGCCTTTTGAGGCGTTTGAATTAAGAGCGTAGGGAGCAGTTTAACCTCGTGTACCAGTCGGAGGATAGGAGCAGTTTAGACTCATGCACCAGTTGGAGTAAAGGGGCAGTTTAGCCTCGTGCACCGGTTGGAGGGAAGGAGCAGTTTAGACTCATGCACCAGTCGGAGTAAAGGGAACAGTTTATACTCGTATGCCCGTTGGAGTCAAGAGGAGAAGCTTGTCTTCTCTCGGGGGCAAAGACGAACCCGATCTGTCTTCTCTTTGGGCAAAGACGAACCCGATCTGTCTTCTCTTGGGGCAAAGACGAACCCGAAAATAGTAGCACATCGCATGGTAGGCCACTAAACAACAACGCCTTTTGCGGGAAAGACGATGCTGGGGGAATCAAATCGTTCGGGGACGTATGAGTGTGACGATTGATTGTTATAGGAGCCATCGCATGGTAGGCTACTACCCATCGATTGTTCTAAGGATATTAGAATGCTCGGAAAGGATCAGGTCGTTCAGGAACGTATGAGTGTGACGACTGATCGGACAACGTCATTTGCGCGAATGACGGTGTCGGCTATCAGAGGTAATCGTTAACGTGATAGGGATTGCCGCGATCGGAGCGACTTTGTGGACCTACCGCTCCATTAAAGAGGATTGGTAAGTTGATTTTTGTCAGAGGTGTTGTGTTAACATGACAGTGGGAGTTTGTTGTGATTTGAACAACTCTGTGGACTTACCATCCTATTGAAGAGGACTGGTAAGCTGATTTGTCAGAGGTGACTGTTAACGTGATAGATTTGGGGGTCCCGCCATCCTATTGAAGAGGATTGGTGGGGGATTGTGGATTTGGTCCTAACTATCTGAAGGTTTGACCAAAGTGGACATTTGATGCAGCCCACCTGAATTGTTAGTCTCGTCTGTTTTGAGCGGTTCGCCATAACCGGGAACCTGGCTCAAGAAGTAGAACTCGCCTAAACTGTTAAGCTCGCCTGATTTGAGTGGTTCGCCCGTACTGGGAACCTGGCTCAAGAAGTGGAGCTCGTCTAAACTGTTAGGCTCGCCTGATTTGAGCGGTTCGCCCGTACTGGGAACCTGGCTCAAGAAGCGGAAGTGTAGGGAATAGTTTAACCTCTTATACCAGTTGGAGGATGAGAAGAAGCAGTTTATACTCGTGTACTTGTCGGAGTGTAAGGGGACTATCAGAGGTGATTGTTAACGTGATAGCTTTGTGGGCCCGTCGTCCTATTGAAGAGGATTGGTGGGAGATTATCAGAGGTGTAGTGTTAACTTGACAAGATTTTCGCGATTGGAGCGACTTTGTGGGCCTACCATCCTATTAAAGAGGATTGGTGGGAGATTGTCAGAGGTGTAGTGTTAACTTGACAAGATTTTCGCGATTGGAGCGACTTTGTGGGCCTACCATCCTGTTGAAGAGGATTGGTGGGAGATTGTCAGAGGTGTAGTGTTAACTTGACAAGATTTTCACGATTGGAGCGACTTTGTGGGCCCGTCGTCCTATTGAAAAGGATCGACGGGGGAAATCGTAGGATATGAGGAAACGGTCTCCACTACCAAGGTATCTTGGTCATCATCTCCTCGAAATTCATGCGGCTCTTCGTCATCCATACGCTTGAGCATGCTCTCGACTTGTTCTCCTTGGCGGATTAAGTCTTTCCACGAGCGAGCTATGACAGCGCCCATGTTGGACAGAATGTTGACGGAGAGAATGTTCCGGCACATCTCAGTGAGAGTGGCCTCAGAAACACGTTCACGGGAATGTAGCGATCGGTTTTTGAATCTCTTGACAAAGCTGCTTACAGACTCTGTCTTCCTCTGCTTCATAGTTAGCAGGGTGGCCATAGATACTTCTGTGTCATCGTCGAAGAATCTGGCCATGAAGAGCCTTTCCATGTCCTTCCAGCAGGTGATGGACCCAGGCTCCAATCTGCGAAACCATTCAAAAGCGACCCCCTTGAGGGTACCAATGAACAGTCGAGTCATAATGGGATCGTTTCCCACTATGTGTCCAGTTTGCGCCTGGAAGTAGTAGATGTGCTGGGTAGGAGAACACTTGCCATTAAACTGCAAGAGGTCCAGCGGCTCGAACTTTGCCGAGTAGGAGACCGCATCCCATTCAATTGGATACGGTCTGACAACCCCCAGCTTGTTCACATGCTTCTGGAGCTTCAAGGCGTCGAGTTGACTTTGGAGATCATCAAACCTCTTGTCTCTTGGGTTACGGCCCAAAAATGACGCTCCTCTAGATGACTCGGATGAGGAGTGAGAAGGAGTAGGCACTCGCTCTTTGTGCTTCAAGGATTTATGCGAAGCCCGTGAAGCCCTCTCTCTCTTCCTCTTCTTCTCGCTCAGGAGCTGCTCCAACATCTCCTTTAGGGAGTCGATGGTTGCTTGTTGCTCATCGAGTCTCCTGGATATCTCATCAGGGAGTCGATGGTTGCTCGTGCGAGGTGTCCTATCGCTACCGAAGAACCCACGTTAAACAAGGAGGGCATTCCCTCCGCTTCTGTTGTAATCATTTGATTATTAGTTTGTAATAAGCCATTCTTATCAATACAAACGAAGTTCCCTGTTTTCGGGAAATCAAATTTACACCCTACAGAAGATGGCGACCACAGTGGGAGTCCTGTCAACCGTCCTAGCTGTGGGGTGTGACCACTTAGGGGGTCCTGTCAGCCGCCCTAGCTGTGGGGTGTGACCACTTAGGGGATCCTGTCAGCCGCCCTATTCTTGCTAGGTGAGGAGCTCCAGGCTTTCTCCCTTGATTTGTGGGATTTGACCACTGATGTAACTATTCCCGTACTCCAAGTGGGCAGTTGACAGTGAGCTGGTAAGTCTGCAGCTTGACTTAGGTCTGCAGGCGATCTTGAGACTGCAGGCAGATTTGCAGGTGCAGGCGAAGCTGGGGACTGCAGGCAGACTTGCAGGTGCAGGCGAAGCTGGGGACTGCAGGTAGACTTGGGTCTGCAGGCGATCTTGAGACTGCAGGCGAAGCTGGGGACTGCAGGCAGACTTGGGTCTGCGGGCGGATTTTATCGTGCAGGCGAAATTCGAGCTGCAGGCGAGCTCCTGAGCATGGATTGAAGAATAGGCCGTAACTTTCAAACCGTAAGTCGGAATTGGACGAATTATATATGAAAATCGCCTATCTCGACGAGACGGAGCCATCCGTACCCAGCCGAAGGCTTCGGTTCGCTTCCTCTGTTTCGCCAAATTCTTTACGGTTTGGGAGATATCTGCGTTTTCCCCTTTTTATCAGTGTTTTTCCCCTTTTTGCTATTTCGGGCAAGGTTTTAGCAGCTTTGTTCTGAACTTCTCTGATAAGGATTAAAGGCAATTTTTATTGCCTACAGGAGCTCAGGGAGGAGTAGTCTATTGCCGAGTAGGAAGATCCGAACTCCGTCCAAGAGGAGCTTGGGCCTTGGGGGAGAGTCGGCTGGGACAGTGGGACTAGGAGCTGCGGCAGGGCCGATCGGAAGAGTCGATCCGTCGGAAGACCGGAGTAGGCACTCGGAAGAGGAGTGGGAAAGCCAACTGGGAGCTCAGAGCTGGCGGATCAGCGGATGATCTTTGAGAATTGACTCAAATTCGATTGAGATTTGAGTCTGAGAGAGGATGATGATGATCTTTAAGATTCTGAGAATTGACTCAATTGAGAGCGGCGGTAGTGGGAGACCGGAGAAAAATAGGGTTAGGGTAACAGGGTTATGCAAGTATATATATTATATGGGTGGGTGGGCCTTAACCAACTGGAGGCCCAAGGCAGAGGCCTAAATTGCCTTATGCTAGGGCCGGCCCTGACCTCACTTGTCCCTCTTTGGGTCCCCTATTTGAGGTCTCTGAGACATTTTTGTAAAAATATATGATAAATTAGTTTTAAAGAAATTAAAATAAAATATTTTATTAAAAATTTTGGATTAAGAGATATATTTGGAACTACTGCAACTATTATTTAAATGTTCTACTCCACGATTTAACATTAATAGAAGTATTTTCATTTTTTGGATCTATCGCCTTTTTTATTTTACACTCTCTAATATTTAAAAGCTTAGTTGTAGATTTATTGAAAATTTCACTATTTGTAATCTTAGCTGTAAATGTCGGGAGAGGGAGCGGAAGAGGGAGAGGTAATGAGGTAAAAGTGGACGAATGTCTATACAGTCTATTCATTCAAAAAAATTTCAAAATTATCAATTTGACCCCACACAAATCACTAATTTTCCTATAAACTCAATTATGCAATAGGAAATTTATCATCATTCATTCACTTTTATCTACCTCCACTAAGATTTTATAGAGTAGTACTATTGTATTGGCAATTGCGAATGCATGTGCAGGTAATTGATTTTTGATATCTAAAGATGATCCTGCATGTTAATTATGATATAATCATTTAATGTGCACTTATAGTATCTCTAGTAAAAAAAATATTGATCAAAATAATAAGAATTATATATATATATATAT
>BQKN01000104.1:448877-464842 GCA_022839385.1 Asparagus kiusianus | reverse complement strand
CCCCCCCCCCCCCCTATTTTTTTTAGGTGACGAAGCCCCCAAAACTCAAGTTAATAATGATTCAGTCCTTTTTTCATTTCCAAGGCAACTTTGAGAGAAAAGTTGACGCGATAAGACCAAAATACCTCAAAAATCGATCTCAAGGGGTATTTATAGCCTCTGGATGAACAGTGCTTTCGAGACAGTGTTTGTTGTCTCGGCGACCGAGACAGTAAAGACTGTCTCGGGTTCCGAGACAGTAAACACTATCTCGAAAAACTTCAACTGCCCGACAGTTTTGTAACTGCTTTCCCACGTTTTAAAACTTCATTATTTTGGCAGTTATCAATGTGATTCTCGCCCATGACGTTTCTCACGTTCTTGAACAGTTGGTGGCCACGTGTCGGTGGTTTATAAAACAGTTTCTGAATCTTTGAGAGCTGTCTCGCGTGCGAGACAGTAAGGACTGTCTCGCGTGCGAGACAGTAAAGACTGTCTTTTTCTTTGATTTTTTGATAACTTCCTTTTGAGCTGTACTTGGATATCTTTCAGCATTTTTTGACGCCTACAGATACCGCCTCCAAAGTGTTCCAGACTTATTCTTTTATAAAGGAGTCTGGGACACTTTGGATAAGACAGATCTTATTTGCAATCCCTTCAATATTTGATTGAGTAGATCGTACGGAAGGACCCGTAAATGGCTTCAAATCTTGACCTCTTCATCCTTTGGTCTATTCAGTGCTTTATAGAATAGACAAAATTCTTCCGGTGCTACGTTTATCGCTTGACCGTTGTCGAAGTCTTGATATAGAGCTGGTGTTGGATGACGGAGGAATAGTTTATACTCATATACCTTATTGGAGTGTTCAGGAAATAGTTTAACTTTGTATACCCATTGGGAAGTAATTAGGTTATTATTAAGAATATTCTGAGTGATATTCTCCAGAAACTTCCTGTTGACAGCATGGAAACAGTTTAGACTCGTGTACCTATTGGAGTGTTCTGATCTCTTTTTTGTTGGTAGAGATGAACCCGATGATGGAGAAGAAAAAATTTTATATTCTCTCTCCTGGTCTCTTTTTTGTTGGTAGAGATAAACCCAATGATGGAGAGGAAGAATTTTATATTCTATCTCCTGGTCTCTAGTTTGTTGGTAGAGATGAACCCAAAATCGGAGAGGAAGAATTTTATATTCTATCTTCTGATGCAAAGGAAACTCAAAGTGGGATCTCCACTTAGAGAATCTGGACGGGTTTGAATAATCCTAACTGTTATAAGGTTTGATTATTCAACTTGAAAATGGACCCCTCGTTCGTGGAATGAATCGAGAGAAGATTCTGGTTGTGGTCCTAACTGTAGTAAGGTTTGACCAAGTGGGGGTTTGAGACTATCCTAACTGTTTAAATGTTTGATCATTCAATTTGTAGACCTCTCGTTCATGGAGGGAATCGAGAGGGGATTTTGGCTTTGGTCCTAACTGTTTAAAGGTTTGACCAAATGGGGGTTTGAGACGATCCTAACTGTTTAAAGGTTTGATTGTTCAATTTGTAGACCTCTCATTCATGGAGGGAATCGAGAGGGGATTTTGGCTTTGGTCCTAACTGTTTAAAGGTTTGACCAAATGGGGGTTTGAGACGATCCTAACTGTTTAAAGGTTTGATCGTTCAATTTGTAGACCTCTCGTTCATGGAGGGAATCGAGAGGGGATTTTGGCTTTGGTCCTAACTATTTAAAGGTTTGACCAAATTAGGGTTTGAGACGATCTTAACTGTTTAAAGGTTTGATCGTTCAATTTGTGGATCTCTCGTTCATGGAAGGAATCGAGAGAAGATTTTGGCTGTGGTCCTAACTGTAGTAAGGTTTGATCAAGTGGGAGTTTAAGACGATCCTAACTGTTTAAAGGTTTGATCGTTCAAGTTGTGGATCTCTCGTTCATGGAAGGAATCGAGAGGGGATTTTGGCTGTGATCTTAACTGTAGTAATGTTTGACCAAGTGGGAGTTTAAGACGATCCTAACTGTTTAAAGGTTTGATCGCTTAAGTTGTGGACCTCTCGTTCATGGAGGGAATCGAGAGGAGATTTTGGCTTTGGTCCTAACTGTTTAAAGGTTTGACCGAATGGGTGTTGCCAATTGTCATGAATTGAAATTTTGGGTGTTGTGTCAGAGCCTAACGGTGGGAGTATTGAAGGCTTGGACACAGCGGGAGTTTGGGTGGATTTAACCACAAAGTATTTTGTTGGACCCACCGTCAGTTGATTTGATTGGTGAGGGATTTTATGGTGGAGGAGTGTGAATTATCAAGCACTCCACAATTAGACCGTAGGAGTTTCGTGAGGAAAGACTGACCCAATGAGGTCATTGAATATCATCTCAACGAAAGAGTGCTTGGAAAGTCATAGTAGGAGTTGGCGAAACTAATCCCGACGATTGAGACCAACCAAGAATCAAATGGGAGAAAAGCAAATGGGACATGTTTCACCCTTAAATGATTTCAGAGTTTTGTGAGGGAAGATTGACTTGATGAAATCATTGAATCTCATCTCAATGAAAGAGTACTCTAAAAATCACAGTGGGAGGGTTTTAATCATTTTGGACATGATTAAATAGCCACAGCGGAAGGTTCTTAATCATTTTTTGTCATGATTAAGTTTGGATTATTCAGATGATTGGTTTTCACCTTGAACAATTGATTAGTTTCGGGTTATCCTTAAGAATATCATATATAGTATTCTCCAGAAACTTCCCGTTAAATAGGTTATCCTGAATGTACTAGGGATAGTATTTTTTTCAGGAACTTTTCGTTTGTGAGCAACGTTGCTGTTCTTGATATAGAATCAGATCTTGGTACCTGTCTTCATATTCAGCCATGATAACCTCGTATCCACCCCCAGCTTTTAGGTGAACCTGAGTCTAATCACATTTGGAAGCAATTTTTAACCTCTTATATCGGTCGGAGGTTCGGGAAACAGTTTATACTCGTATACCTTTTGGAGTTACATGGAGAAGCAGTTTATACTCGTATACTCTTCGGAGTTAGGGGAAACAGTTTATACTCGTGTACCCAATGGAGTATCATGCGTCCTCATTCGGCTTGTTTTGTCGTTATGATGCCGGAGTCAATTAAAGCTTGGATTTTATTTTTTAGTCCGAAGCAAATCTTGGTGGGATGAAGAACCTTTCTGTGGTATGCACAGTAGTTTGGATCCATAATCCTCTTTGCTCCCTCTTGATCTTTAATAGGTGGTAGCTCGATCTTGTCGTTGACGAGGAGGTATTTTAATATGGCTGTGCTTCATCATCTTCAAAAGAATACTCCTTTTGGAACTTCGGATCGAGAGTTGCATTCACAGCGATTGCAGATATCGTCGGTTGGCTTCTCTCAACTTTCTTCCTTTTAAGAAAGTGTTCAGCTTGTTCACCGCGTATTTTTAAATCCTTCTAAGTTTTGGATGGTACAACCCCCAGGGCTTCCAGGACATCGATGGAGAGATTATTGTGGCATGTTTGCAGGATGAACTCCTCTGTAACAGGATCTCTGCAATTCATTGCTTTATTGCGGAAGCGTTTGATAAAATTATCAACTGACTCTCCGTCTTTTTGCTTCTCATCCAGAAGGGTTCCGATTGACACTTCGGTGTCATCATCGAAGAAATTGCTGAGGAACAAATTTTCTATGTCATTCCAGCAATTGATGCTCCCTGGCTTGAGACGTCGATACCAATCGAAGGCGGGACCACGAAGGGTGCCAACGAATGACCGGACCATTAAAGCCTCGTTTCCAGATATCATGCCCAAATGAGACTTGAAATAAATCAAGTGTTGAATAGTTGAGCTCTTTCCGTCGAACGGTGTGAAGTTAATCAGATGGAATTTTGTCGGGTATGGAATTGAATCCCATTTTCTTGGATAGGGACACGGAATACCCGTCTTTTTTACTTCCTGAGCAGACATCAAAGCATTAACTTTGTTTTCAAGGTCTTGCATTTTCTTATCCTCATCTTCATCTCTCTTTGAGTGATATTGAGGAGAAATAATTGGGCCACCCCTAGTATTATTAAGAGGTACGATTGAACTACCCCCAATATCGTTGTTGGGAGGATCCGTTGAACCACCTCCAGTGTTATCGTTATTAGGAGGTGCATCAGCAAAGATGACTTCATCCACTTCCGGATCACTGTCATCTGCAATATTTTGAGTGCGACGGCTGGATTCAGCTCGCTGATTGGACTCAGGAAGTTGAGGCCGTTGAGCTAGCAATTCTCTCATTTGTTGAATAGCCAACCCCATCTCTATCTTCATCTCAGCTCTAATTTCTTCGCGTTGTTTGGCTAGAGCTTCTTGAAGTATTTGAGTGAACTGATCAGAGGTGATTGTGAACACTTCTTTGGTTTGTCCCGTGCTAGATATTGTATCATCCGAAGCGATCGCAGAACAAGTGTCCGAGAGTTCATCCTCCGAGGACATTCCTTCATGCATTCTCTTGTAGTCCCTACGTCTGCTGGCTCCTAACTGGAGTCGAGACATCCGTTGAGCAATTCTTGAATTAACTTTTCTTCCTGGGGAAAAGTCAGGATTTGATTCACTTGAATGCCACTTAGATTTTCCTTTATCAGCCATGTTGATGGCGACTTCAGGGAATTCATCCTTTTGAACAGCAAGCTTCTTGCAGAAATATCTCAGCTTGGGCTTTGACATTTTGGTGAAAAGTCTCTGGAACATTGAGACTCTTTGTGGGATGGCTTCTCGTTTGGAGTAGTCATATTCCGACAATACTGCTCTAATGAGTCGCACACAGGAACAATGAGAGTTTATTTTTTGAACAATTCTCTTTCGAAATTTATTCACACTTCCAGCTTGATAATACGATTTATCGGTATGATTGTCGAAAAATCTTATCGTCTGTTGATATGACCTCACAGGTATAACGATGTCTTTTGGAGAGCATGTCTTCTTCTGGAGGTGTAAAACCTTGTTGGCATTCTCAGGGTAACTTATTGTTGCCTTTGAGTGATCCAAGGTTATGTCAACAGTCACACGTTCAGAACCAACGCCTTACGGGTGTGGAGTCTTAACGGGCTCTGAATGATGATTTTGCACAACTCTTGACTTTGGAATCCAAACTTTGTAAAGTTTTGGTGGTTCTTTGGCCACCGTTTCCTTCTTCCTTTCTCGTCTTCGTTGTAAGAGAGCATGGGCATGAGCAGCATTTGCATGACGCTTTTGTATACGTTCTTTGAGGGTCGAACGAACCTTTTTGGCGAGAGTTCATTCTTCCGTCGTTAGTTCAGCAGAGATATGAGTAATTGCTTGTTGAGACAACTGAACCACTCGATGCCTCCTCGACTCTAGGTCCGCGTGATAACGAACCACGTCGGTTTGTTCCAAGGCCTTAGCCATTTGGCGAGCGCGACGCTGACGTTGTCTTTGACGAGCCCTTTTTGTCGGTGCCGGTAGGCTTTGATTCCATGACTCCTTAATTAGAGAATAGTCATTGTGAGCAGAGGTGTTGCGAGTAAAATCCTCAGTAACAATCGGACGAGAGTCTTCATCCGTAGCATTTGACAACTTCAACAAAGATAAAATCTTCCTGCATTTGCGAGGCGAGGAAGACTTTACAGATGAGGATGACAAATACTCCTCAAACTTCACTTGGTCGAACTCGTACTCGACCGTTGATTCAATCGGGATCTTAATCGGCTGCGACACTACGGTCTCGGCAGAGAGATCGTTAGCTCCCACTATGGTCGTCAGTTTGTTTTCGTCAAAAGTTGGTTTTGTCATGGAATTCATCATATCTTCGATCGATTACAACAAATTCGAAAGAAATAGCCTTTTTATAAGACTTCTTTTACACAACAAAAGAAAAATTATAACTTTTTAGAAACAAACGCAGGATCGTTGTTTGGATCGCTGCTTGCATGGGATCTTTGCTTGTGCTGGGGGTGTGTTAGCCCGTGGACCACCGAATCACAGATTCTGATTGAATCGTGAAGGCTTTGGGGATTCTTCCTTCGTTTATCGAAGTAGGAATTTGAAGTGAATATCTTATCAAAGTAAGACGATCACTCTTCTTAAGATCAAGTCAAAGCTCGAATCTCAAGGAATTGCCAGAAGCTCAGGAACTCTGCTCTGTATGCTCTAAAATGCTCAGCCCTCCGCCTCCTCAAAAATCGATCTCAAGGGGTATTTATAGCCTCTGGATGAACAGTGCTTCCGAGACAGTGTTTGCTGTCTCGGCGGCCGAGACAGTAAAGACTGTCTCGGGTTCCGAGACAGTAAACACTATCTCGGAAAACTTCAACTGCCCGACAGTTTTGTAACTGCTTTCCCACGTTTTAAAACTCTATTATTTTGGCAGTTATCAACGTGATTCTCGCCCACGACGTTTCCCACGTTCTTGAACAGTTAGTGGCCACGTGTCGGTGGTTTATAAAACAGTTTCTGAATCTTTGAGAGCTGTCTCGCGTGCGAGACAGTAAGGACTGTCTCGCGTGCGAGACAGTAAGGACTGTCTTTTTCTTTGATTTTTTGATAACTTCCTTTTGAGCTGCGCTTGGATATCTTTCAGCATTTTTTGACGCCTACATTGTAGTGTAGAACCAGTTTCGTAATTTTGGAGTAAGATCTGAACAATACGAAGTGTTATCAGTTTGGAACAAATGCATGTAAATAATTCCCATTTGTTGATAGCTAGTAGCAATGCATGTCAATAAATCTTGTTTGTTGTTAACGTTTACGCATAAGTGTCAAGTATTAGCTATTCATGTTAATAAAATGTGATTTTGACTAAGTTAATGCCTTTACGGTTAATTGTTACCTAATTTGCAGTTGAACGACTTGTTAAGAGTAAATAGTTGTTTATGCAGGAAAGTTGCTACCGAATGTGATATAAGGCCTAGTGCCTGTCTTGGATCGTATTGTACTTTCATGCAAAAACTTCAACCAAAACTGAAGAAGTGGCATTGGGATGCCTACAATGACAGTAACTTTGAGCACTATGTATTCTTCGGACCTCCAGCACGTGATCGACGAGCACTAGAGCATGTGCTTAGCCATTATGTTGGCGAAACTGATGAATTCTCTTTTCCTGATCCCATAATCGGGACTATATTTTCAGTCCAAATTGATAAAGATTGGGTGCAAACTCACACGGGCTTCCTTATTGATGGGGAATTGATCTACGGGAATAGAGACCCTCACAACCGGCTTTGGAGGGAATATTTTGAAGAGAAGAAAGAAATGCTAAAGGCAAAATCAAAGGCAAAGGCCAAGGCCACACAAGAAGCTGGTAGCATGAGGAGATATGTTGAGGAGTTACTGGAAACACTTGTTGAGTCTTCTGATAATAAGGACATTGAGGATTTTGTGCTGCTTCAGATCCTGTACCGGTGTGCAATGATTTGGTGCCCCAACAGCTCACAAGGCATTCCAAGACAGTTGTTTCAATATGTAGATAGTATTGAGAGAGTGAAGAACATTGCGTGGGGTAAATTTATTTTTGATGAGACGAAGAGAGGCATTCAAATTGTCGTTGAAGGGTTGAGGAAGCCAGGGGTTACATACGTACCTGGATGCATGTCGCTCATCCCTGTAAGTTGCATGATCAACTGGTCTGACATTTGTTTTAGTTAATATTAGTCTTAGTAACATGCATTAGAAAACATGTACAATATTGAATGTTAACAGGATATGGTTAAAATTAACATGTTAACATGAACTTTAACATATAATTATTAAAGTTAACATTAATAGGTGAAAGTTAACATGTTAACATGAACTTTAACATATAATTATTAAAGTTAACATTAATAGGTGAAAGTTAACATGTACCCATTAACGTTAACATGTTTTGGTGAAAGTTAGCTATTTAGAGTGTAGTTGAAGAATGAGTTCTGAAAGTTAACTATTTTGATATTCGTTCCTTCGATTCTGACAGCTATGGTACTATGAGATGGCTGGCATTAAAAAACCAGCCCTAAACTTGAAATGGAAGCCTCCGATGACCAATTGGGTAAGGGTTGGAGGGACGGCTGGATCGTTGAGGATGGAGACAATTGTCTCTAAGGCCAAGAAAACAAGCATTAAAATCATAGAGAAACCAATTACGCCCAGCATTGAATGGGGTGAAAAATACCCTCAAGGTGAAAAATACCCTCAAAGAGAGCCTAGCAGGAAGAAGATTGAAATCGCTCGCTTTGGAAAAAAAAAAGAAGCTCAATTGTCTCATATAGGAGTAAGGTTATGGAGCAAACTAGGATGGGAAAGAAGAATGAGGAAGAAAAGGTAAAGGATGGGAAGCAAGATAAGGTGAAGGGCAGGACAAAGAGCTCATCTTTAGGCTACGTAAGCATCAATGACTCTTTACACATTCTTGCATATTTATATTGAGTTAAATTTTCTATCTTTATCATTAATTAATTTTCCATGTACTCATTGTTTCATGTTAACTTTCTTTGGGTAAGAAAATTACATTGTGGATTCTCATAACTATTTTCTTTAATATTGTGGATACATATGGGTAATGGGTATATGGTTTACTTTTCAGATTTTGGCCCAGCATATCAGAGATGCTTTTGAGAATGAAGATGAAATAGAGAAGTTGACAACCGAAGATCAAATTCAATTTTGGAGGAATACAACCAAAATTAATTGGAAACTGCTTCACACTGTCAAGCGTAGTAAGCGCCTTCAATGGGAGAAATGCTCTAAGGAGATACATAGGCTGAACAAGAAATTAGAGCGCTATGAAGGGACTGCTGACTTGATTGACCCCGAAGACCTGAAGAAGAATGTGAAGGGGATTATGTCACAGAAAGAGGGGCATACAGGGTCTGCACAAAAGAAAATAAGGAGGAGTACTGATTCTAATGACAGGGGTGATGATGGAATTTGCTTCGATTATGACGATGTAACCAATATTGGCAAGGAAGCCTCTCATATTGCCAAGGTTGTTGCGCAAGCAGAGAAGGAGGTAAAAAAGGTGAATGGCAAGAGATGGAGGATGATAATGTGGAGAAAGTTGTAGAGAGTGAGGAGGATAAGAAAGAGGAAGCGAGAGAGGATGAGAAGAAAGAGGAAGAGGAGAAAGTGGAAGAGGAAAAATGAAAGAAGAAAGATGAAGAAAAAGTGGAGGAGAACAGAGAGGGAGAATGTGTTGAGGAGAAGAAAGTTTAAGAGAAGATGGAGGAGAAAAACCAGGTACAAGTTTATCAGAAGAGATTGAAGAAATTAGTGCCAAAGGGGACTAGGGAAAGTACCAGAAAGCGGACGCACTCACAACTAGTCCGCACCCCTTTCACTCAAGAAAAAAAGAAGGAAGTTCATCAAGAGATAATTAACATATCATACCACAAGGATGAAGAGAGGGAAAAAATCAGGTTCTATTGTAAGCCTGATGAATGCACTTGGGATTTTCTGGCGAAGAGGAAAATCAAGAAGAAGGAGGAGGCTCTTTTGAAGTTGCTGAACGAGGGTATTCCTAACATTGATGATTTTAGCATACGTTTGATTGATAGTAAAGGAACCTTCGTTCACAACTTTAGAGTACCTCAACACCTATTATCAAAGCTCACACCAGATGAGAACAGATGGATCTCTCGGTTTTGCAATCAAAAAGCCCATCAGTAAGTTTAGTCATTCTGAATAACGTTTGCTAGGACATGTTAGCTTTCATTGTTACGTGTTAACGTTTCCATATTTATGTTAACTTATACCCATTTATGTTAACGTTTGCTAGAAAATGTTAGCTTTCATCGTTATGTGTTAACGTTTTCATATTTATGTTAACTTATACCCATTTATGCTAACGTTTGCTAAATCATGTTAATATTTCCATATTTTTCTATAGTAAGTTGTTGAACGAGGTTTGGATCTTATTGTTATGTTTCAGGTCACGTGTTATTGTTAACACATTCAACAGTAGTGTCGATTCATTGGAACTTCTTAATCTTCTACGTGGCGGCTGTATCGATGACCATGCAAGTTTGATATGTTAATCTCTTACGCATTTTTTGGATGCACTGGGTGTTGTGTTGTTATGCAATTTAATTTGCATCTGCTCCATGGTAAATTTACAGGTGATGGAAGCTCTTGTAGATAGACTCAGCACATGGCTAGAGAGGCCAGAAGTGGAGTCCATGGGCAACCAATATAGGGTTGTATCAACATTCTTCTGCGTAAGCATTAGGTTCGATCTCCTACCATTTTTATCTCCTGTTTACAATTGGCTTATCATTATTTTTTTGCAATACAGCATAGCCTTTATGCAGTCACCCCAGATTTTCCACATTATACACATCTTTCATACAAAAGCATGTTGTCGTAAGGAAGAATGTACTCCTTATCCCGCTTGTGCGTCATGATCACTGGCATGTGGCTGAAGTAAGGTTGGATGATGACGTTGTCAAGCATTATAGCTCGGCAGGCCACAATGCATACATTGAGCCAGTAAATAAAGTAATTGCTTTCATGGACCATATGAAGTCTGGTTTTGATCCGAATAATATTTAGAGAAAGTTCCAATATGAAGCCGTCCCTTGTGAGCAACAGACTGGAATGTTAGTATTTCATGCATTTAAACATGTGTTAGTATTTCACTTCTTTAAACATTTTCATTTTATTCAGCATCAAATATCTAACTATCTTTCCATCTTATATCATGCAGCTTTGATTGTGGGCTTTTCGTTCCTTTATATATAAAGGCTATAATTCATGGGGTAGATACCACTCAGGTAACTAATCACTCTGACGAGTCTGAAGTCATCCGTGCCAGGATTGCAGCTGAACTCCTAATGGAATGATGGGAACAGAAAAATCAAGGGGAGACAGTAGAAAAAGATGGGTGAATGACAGACTGAAAAGTGATGTATACGAACAGATTGAATTGGGAACAAAACTAACTGGCATTTAAATTTAGTTAACATGATTGCAGTTGTGTAACTGGATGTTGACAGTTATTCCACTGTTTGTGTAACTGGTTGATACTGTGGATGAGAAGATGCACATATCTGGTTGTGTGACTGGTTGCTAGTGTAATCATTGCTAAACAGGTTGATATGCACCACAGTGCATGTCTACAATGGATGATAGAACATGTTACTGATGTTCTGAGAAAAAACCAACATTGATCGACATATTCCTCCTAATGGTTAACATAATATAAGAAAAGATGACATGTACTCATCCACACATATAACCTATTACGTTGAAAGTAAACAAATTTGCCAAAAAATTGGTAACTTAACCGTTTTCACTAAAAGTTAACGTATAACTCTGATAGTTAACCACTTTCAGTAAAGTTAACATATAACTCCGAGAACATAACCACTTTCAGAAAACGTTAACATATAACTGAGATAAAAAACCATTTTTAGTAAAAGTAAACATATAACTCTGATAATTAACCACTTTTAGTAATAGTAAACGTATAACTCTGATACATCACCACTTTCAATAAAAATTAACATAAACGTCACTAAAATTGACTACTTTTAGTGAAAGCTGACACATAATATTTAACCACTTACAGCAAAAGCATAACAAACTGAAGTTTCTTCAATTTATTTTCATCTTACAGATCACAATGTTGAAGAAAATTAGTACCATACAAAAACAGCATAGGAAGAATGAGCAAAGTTTCCATTTTTCGACTTCACGGTTCGATTGCTTCAGTGCTTTCTTCAACTGCTTTGTTTTGTCCGCTATCTCATCTTCAATGGGGACTTCTGGGCAAAATGGAATAATCTTACTGGGCATTACATTCTCTTTGTGAGCCTAAGCAAAAAACTTGCATTGCCTATTTGGGAAATTTGCACATCCCCAGAAGTATATTCCTTTATTCTTCCCATTTTTGCACTGCCTCATGGGTGTTGGAATTTGACAGAAACAACATACATCTTCTTGTGACTGAGATATCTCTGATGTTCTCATCTCACACTCTCAAACTGGGAATGCAGGGAAGATAGAACACCCGTTAAGGTTTTAGCTTTGCTTTGGGCACATTATATATTGCATAAGGAACAAGAATCTAGCCGTTGTAATATAGTTGTTGGCACAGTAAGGCAGTTACCCGTTAGAACAGTGAATGAGATGTTGGACATTTAGCCAATTTAAACTCAAAATATTTTAATAAAATCTAAGATGACCAAGCACAAATCTGAAAACATCTTCCAGCCTTGCTTTTAGATATTGCTAGCATGAACAAAATGATTAATCGATCATTATCACAGATTACAAAAGTCCACCACTATATATTTAACCACTTAAAAACAACCTATATGTCTCATACAAAAGTATTGTTGTAAGAAGCAGAAACACACGGGTCACCAGATGGGCTCGTTGCAGGTTGCTCGATTGTGACCAACAGCTTTGCACCGAGAACATTTGACTGGTCGTTTGTAAATGGTTCTGTTGTTTATGCGCCTTGTTCTATTTCTTCCCCTCCTCTTAGTGGTAATTGGTGGCAAAATCTGTATTTCATCCCTGGACACACTCCACTTCTCATAATCTGGGATGGGATATAATATTTCGTCATAGCTCTTCTTAAATGCTTCTACGGACATGAACCAATCACAATATTGATATACATCTCTTTTCATATAAATAATGACTGCACAAGCATGCACACAAAGAATACGGGTTACGTCCCAAGCTCGGCAAGTGCATGTCCTCTTCTCCAAATCAACGTGAGTAGTTATATGTGACTGCACTTCGAATATATCATCTCTAGATTGTTTAATCTCTAAAGTACGCTCTCTTTCCATATTTTCTCTAACAATCTGCTCAGCTTTAGGGCACAGATAGCTTGTCCACTTATCAGCCATTATCCGTCTGTTGTTCAGACGACTCATAATTTGTTTTCGGATATGCTCTACCATTTACAGAATACGTAACAATCGAGCTTCACGTATCCAGGTGTTAAAGGATTCTGCGACATTAGAGGTTACATGACCATATCTGCAAAGCACAAAATAATTGATAGTATGATGGGCATCCAATATGTAATAAAATTAACATGTAACCACAAAACTTAACCTTTACTGCTCAAAGTTAACATAAAAACATCAGTGTTAACATATATTGCTGAAAGTTAACATATATCAGACAAAGTTAACCTATAGAAAGAAAAATTCACATATATGTAGAATAGTTAACATCAACTGCAAAACGTCATAATAATTGAATGCATTACCTAATGCCAGGGAAGAATGCATTTGGCCAATTCTCTGGCGAGTAATGGATTACAATCTCATATGCGACTGGAGCCATCTCATAAATTTCCTTCATGTAGTCGTTCCATTCCGCTATAGTGTATTTATAGCAAGCAGATTGGAGCAAACTCCCCAAAACTTGTGTGCCCTTTGCTTTCATTCCCAAATCCTTTAGCTTTGTTCTAAAATTTTCAACTAGGTGCAGAACGCATCATGAGTGAATTGCTTCAGGGAAATATTCTCTCACGGCTTCTCGAATCCCCTTGTCGGCATCAAAAATAATTATCAATTGGTGGGGAGGATTGTACAGGTCTAACCGTTCATACAGTATAGACTACAGACCTTGAAGGAACCATCTCCAATTATCAATATTTTCCTGATCACATATACAATACGCAACCGGAAATATCTCTTGGTCTCCGTCGTATGCTATGGCGCTCAGGAGCATGCCTTTGTATCTATCTTTCAAAAAGGTCTCATCCGAAAATAATAAGGGTCTACACCCATTTAAGAAACCAACGATGCAAGCGGCATAACATATAAACCGTCTTTTGAACCTTCCTTCATTCTGGTCAATGCATATGTAGCTTCCTGGATTCGTTTCCTTCATCATTTGCTCATACTTGTACAACAGTGTAGCTTCTGCTCATGTAAATATAATACATTGGAACATAAGGGTAATATATTAACATAAAAGCTCACAAGTTTTCATAAAACATAACATTCCACGATGGTAGTTGGAACAGATCAATGAAAACTAACATGAAACATCTAAGGATAAGATATTGCATGATAAATCAACAACTAACAATTGTACTATAAGCGGCTAATATCAAAATTTGTACACTTAATAAAATAACTGTAAATTTACCATCTTAATTGATCATAAGCCTCATAACTATCACCATACATATCCTCTTGCGCTCTTTCTTTGCCCCACCATATCTTACTGTATTCAAGTCTTAATCCATATCGAGTGAGGAACTCCTTTTGCACATCAATTGGGCGGATTTCAGGTCGCGCCTTTAATACCGGTCGCAATTAGGCTGCTATGAATTTGCGAGATGCCCGTGATTGTCCTGACAAGTTAGTATGTTATCCATAACTGTGTTCATTCACAAACCTTTTGATTTCAATTCTTTTATCATACTTAACAGGAGATGCAAAGAGCATCCAAGGGCATCCAGATGTCTCTTTATATCGACAACAGACTCGGATACGTTTGGGTTCATTCTTTACAAATTCATAGTCAAATTTTTTCGCCATGGAATAGTACTGTAAAGCTAGTCTCAATTCGGTTACAGTCTCAAATTGTTGCCCCTTTTCAGTTAATGTTGTGTGCTACTATTGAGGAATGCTGGAAATGTTGTTGAGAATATCATCAGCTCTCATTACAATCTCACCAGACGGAAAATCATTTTGGATTCTCTCTGAATTGGATGCATTTCCTGGAGGAGGACGACTATATTCTGCATTCAAAGAGGCATCACTACTGCACAAATTAATCAACCAGTGAGATATCATGCACAATATGTTATATTATCTTCTGATAATTTAAGTTAACAGCAGTAGGACCAAAGTTAACATAGTACAACAAAAGTTAACTAACTAGGTGTAAAATTAATCATTTTCCGTAAACATTAACATAATACAACAAAAGTTAACTAACAGGGTGTAAAATTAACCATGTTCCCACGACAATTAACATGTTCATGTAAAAGTTAACATATCTCTTAGAAAATTAACCTGTAAGATGAAGAGTTAACATCTATCAGAGATGACAACTATTTTTTCTCAAGTTAGCATCGAAACCTGAAATCACAATTGGCTTATCATCACACATAACCCTGTTCCTGACAGAGTTCATTGTTTACTTACAAATCAGTAATAACTTACATTGAGGGATTTAATGCCCATGAGGGGTGGTTGAAAGTTGAAGAAAAAAATAACAATGTTTACATCACACAAAGCCCAATGTTATAAAGAGTTCATTAATTACTTACATTTTCCTAATAACTTTTTGATTTTTCCCTGAAGTTGAACACTCTATTAACAGCAGGTTGCATGTGAATCTCCGTACAACCAATATTTTGATTGTGCTCCAACATGCACTTCAAATCATCTTCGTTGTCAACTGAAAAACTAAGGTTGGGGTGCCTCTCAGATTTAAATATCAAGGATAAAGCTTCTTCAGGTACTTTCAATCTTTCAGACACATCAAATTTCAGTTCATAAAAGCTTGTTGTCGAACTTAGCTTCATGAATATGGCATTCTCGTCTAAAGACACCATGCAAATCAAGTCATTGGCGGCCATTAGGGGTGGTTGAGAGTTATGAGGACAGTTATGAAGGCAATTATGAGGAGTTGATGAGTAATTGAGGGGATTCAGGCGCATAAGGGTTGTTGACAGTTGAAGAAAAAAACCCTAATTTCATTAATGAGAGAGTGAGAGATAAAACTAACCAATTTATTACAAATGATGATGAAGCAGACAGTGATGGTGGGAGCCCGCGCTTTTTTCCCCCGCTTTCCACTGTCGCTTCGCCATAAATGCGATGGGAGAGATCAAGGAACAAGAGAACCCATTCAGCCGGTTTTCTATGAGAGAGATGAGGGCATTTTAGGAAGGTTGGTCAAAATACACCCACTACATGTATACGTATGGGCTTTTGGGTCTGGGCCACAATTTTTACCATTTTTGGGGGCTAAAGGCTAAGGGAGATAATTGGTAGGGCTGGGTCGCATCTGGATTTTTTTTTTTTTTTTTTTTTTTTTG
>BQKN01000104.1:416489-443702 GCA_022839385.1 Asparagus kiusianus | reverse complement strand
TATATATAGTCGTGTCCCCGTACCCAACATTTTACAGTTTTGTCGTGCCCCGTACCAGTACCCGTGCCCGTTTCCATGCAACTTAGGTTGCAAGTTACATTAACCTCTATGGACTGAATAATCATAAACCAAGGCAACCATAATCATATAGGAAAATAAAAGCTTCAAAAACTGAAACACAAACCTCATTTGTGGTTCCCTCATCATCTTTATAACCAGTATTTTCTAAAATCTCATGAATTGCTGTCAAATCCTTTCTGAAGCAAGCATCACCTAGTGGAGAAAGAGAGAGTGACTCTAATGAGGAAGCACCTCCATGTGGCATATCCATTAAGACATATGAAGGGACCTATACATAAAAGACCTTTAAGTTGCATGTGATAGTCATAGAATCACAAATCTGTAGCTCAATGAAACACAAAGATGCACGGATGTAAGCAGTCATCGAGTAGGATCAAGATCAACTGATGCAGTATTAAGTTAAAATTCTGACTGATAGGATTAAATGAGAAATGAGAATAAACATGGAAATTTAGAAAAAGACAGAATGATATGAGAATTGATCCATGCAGTTCATGTTTACTTATATATTCGTACATAATAATAACCATCATCAGGCAGACCAGAATTGGCAAGTATGGTGTTTGAAGTGTGCTGAGAGTATATAGAGCGACATGAACATTATGAACAAATTACACAATTGGTGGTCAATAGTTTCAGGCAATATTCTAAAAGCATTTCCATATGCGTAATGATGATAATATAATTTACCAATTTATTATGTTTATGTGCAGAGTCAATTACATATTGATTCAATCATTGCCTTTAAAGCACCATGCGCACACATACACACAAGAAAGGAAAAAGGAAAGCAGAATTCCTGGTTCCATCCCGGAACCACATAGATAACTGGAACACAGAAGACTGACATCTTACCTAAAATTCCCCCTAAGGCCCAATTTCTAGACCTTATACAGACATGGTTACAAAATCTTCAAACTTGTAGTCTAATAATTGTGGTTGCTGGGATCGTGGTGGCAGGAACAATTTGGGCAAATAATCGGCTACAGCATCATCATTTATCATTTCATTTGACGAAGGTTTCAAATAAACACAACAATCGACCACAAGGTGCATGTTGGACCATGATGCAATATATGAAGGACTCAAATAAACCTGAGAAACAAACTCCTAAATGAGTTTCAAGGAAGAGAATTTGGTATCATGAAAATTTCAGTCAGAGGCTAGTTTATTGACATTAGACCAGAGAATCCTTATGGAAAATAAGTTCTTCCAAAAGATAAGACTTCAGAATGAATTGTTACGGTCCAGAGGAAAGTTGCACTGAACTCTCTCAGTCTAACACGCACATGCATGAACTAAAACAAACACAGAGACAGAGAGCGCGCTGGGAGGAGGGAGGAGGGGGGAGGGAGGGAGGGAGATTCACCTCATTCTCCTTTTGAAGAGGAGTCAACGCAAGAACTAAGGACTTTACATTGGGTCGCTCTCGCTGCTCGTATTGTAAACACCGAGAAGCTAAGCGAACTAATTCTGTCCCATCCTCATTCGAAAACTGCCCTTCCAAACAGGAATCTGTTAGCATATGAAAATTGCGATCTTTTATCAAGTCAAGAGCCTGCAAAAGAAATTATAAGATAACATTAGATGAGAGGAAAAAAGTAAGATCTTCTATTCTTGGTAATACTATATTTCTAGCGTTTATGGGGGAAAACAGGCAAAAGGACCACGAATATGAGTTTACTAACAAATCAGAGCAGTTCGCAACTTACTCAAGGAAAAGACTAATATGGACACAGATAACAACTGAAGCACATGAAAGTGTCAACACCAGAACGAAACAATCTGGTTCACGTAATCAAAACATGTTGAACACTCTTGACAATATATGAAAGAGAAAGTAGTTCCTTGCAAAATTAGTTAATTAACTTTAGGTAGAATTATGTACATCAGATATCTAACCATGATGATGTTAACCAGAGAAAAAAGATTGAAAAATATATGACAAGGAGAAAGAGAAAGGAACCAGATAAAGATATTCCATGTGAGACAGCTCGCCAATTCTCTGTCATGCACTACTCTTCTAGCCTATCCGATTGTCTATATAAAAGAAATAGTGGAAGCCGAACAATTATGAAGGCAATAACAAGGTACACGAAAATATATGGTAGTGCCAAAAGTCAGTACTACATCAAAGGTCCAATAATTACAGTAATAAGCAAGGGAAATCTGTAAGGATGGAGCACAATTGGCAGTGGAAGAAATACAAAAAACAACGAAAGAGAAACTGCAAGTAATAACATAGATAACGATGGAGTTCAGTTTCTAGGAGGCAAGAAACATCTTAACAAAAACATAAATGGACATTGTGGACTGGACTATGCATGAAACTGTGGAGAACTCAATCGACAGTAACTCACCAATCAGGTTACTCGCAACAGAATTCATATCTACAAGGTAAAAACTACATGATGAGGGTGTTTAGGGGAACTATTTTCAGAAGCTTTTAAAATATGTTAAGCTTTTGGTGGCTCTTGACTTTTACGATAAAAATTTTATAAAAATTGTATGGGCAGAATAGTCATTTGCTTGGTCATTCCTAGCTTATTTAGGTGAGTAATAAGCTACTTTTTCATTAGTTTGGGAATCCTAACTATTTAAATGGACTTAAAAGCTAGCTTGTTTGGGATGTTACCTAACACGTGGATATCAATAAGCTAACCTAAAAGCTACCTTGACCAAAAAATAAGCCCCTAGACACCCTCAATTTTAGAAAACGGTAAACTTTGATGTTGAATGTCACGTTCACAAGAAACGGCCCTCCTTTGCTGCATCTTTTCCCTCTCTCCTTCCTCACTGATGACAAGAACAGCCAAATAAACCTTTTACGTAAGGATATTAATGCAGCCACCTATAACAGAAATACATCATAAATATGGAATAAACGCAAATTATTGCAGTTGTGCACACAATAACAGTACCACCACCAAAAGAGGAAACAAACTCGCAGTTGACGTGCATGCCAATTGTCTTGGGAAGATAACTAACAAGTAACATTTTTCATAGATACAACACTCTGCTAAGGTCCAACTTGTCAGCTGTTGATCTTCAAGTGTTCGACTATCAACACAAGTTTCTTCCAGCTCAATCTGTTCTGCCATAGTTTCCTTGACATCTTTTTGGTTTTATCTTCCTCTTTACAATTTCAAGGAGTTGGTCACAGAATCAGAAATTGAAGTACTAGTGAAGATTTACTATTCCCTTTGACAACAGCACCACATTCATCCCAAAATATTAAAGAAGATTTACTATTCCTTTTGACAGTAGCAGCACCCAAAACAGTTCATATGTGAGATTAAAAAAGTAAAACTTACGTGGCTAGGAGGGATATGTTTGCCACTGAGCACATCAAGTAACAGTGTACCAAAGCTATATATCACACTTTCAGGTGTAACTCTTCCTGCACATCATATAAAAAGTAATGTATATAAACAATTGATAAGAAAATGCGAGTATGTAATGTGTATAATAATGCCGATATGGCAATATCATTGTAGTTAAGATGCATATCAAGGCACAAAACAACAGTCACTTTCTAGGATAAGCAGATGATAGATGTTTTTTTTCTTATACATGTTAGATAAAAGAGTGAATTCAAATAGAAAATCATGAAGAATAAGCCAGCCATATCACTGATGGGAATCATTCATGATTGCTGAGTAAGAGACCACACAAACAATCGTAATATTTTGGACAAGACATGATGCACAAAGCTATATTAGATACCAGAAAGAACAAAAATATTGAGTACCTAAGTAGAATTGATAAGCATTCCCTCATATATCAGCAAAGATGAACTATTTATTTGCATCTTTCTCAAAGGGACTCACAAGAAAAGGAGGTTCAAGAACAGAACTATACAAAAGCACTATACTGAGAGCTATGAAACAATGATTTAAAATTCAAAAGTTTCTTGTGAGCATGTTGAAGATGCATAGACGCCCAACAAGCAAGCTACACATCAGATGCAACAGAAAGATAGATTACTTTAAAGCAGGCGTTCAAGTGCAGGCATACTCAGATGTTTACTTTTGTAAGGAGTGATACCCAAATAATTCTATACAATCGTTATGTGTGGATTTGTACTTTTCGTGTTAGTTTATAGCGCATTGTCACGTGTTTCATTGTGATTGTTTTTAATTCTTACTTCAATGTGTGGCCAATCAGAAAACCCTACTTTTGTCGTTCAAGTTTTAAAACAATATTAAGTACTTGATACGGTATAATTACTTATTAAGGTATCCATTCCCCTCCCAAGAGAGAGAGAGAGAGAGAGAGAGAGAGAGAGAGAGAATTATCACCGCATATCAACTACTAATTTTATTTAACACGTTTCGTGTGTTGTGGTTTGTAGACATTATTCAGAGAATAAAAGTGGCTTCTTAAGTGAAAATATAAATAGATAAATAATCAAACTCAAGATGCAGCATATACCTGTTCTCAAATACTCTGGCGGTGTGAATGCCAAATTTGTGCTATAACTTTTACCATCCCGACTATTCTTCATCAGTCCAAAGCATGAAAGCCTAGGATTGCAGTCCTGGACAATGCTAATTCACAATGAGAGATACAAAAACAAGAAATGTAGTAAAAAAAAAAGGAGAAAATTAGTGGACATCCTATTCTTACTTCGTCAAATAGAACTCTATAAGCATTGAGATCATGATAAAGAGCACGCCCCTTGCTAGTGCAGTATTCTAATGCTTCAGCCAGATAAAGTACCACCCTCAATCGCATTGGCCATTTCATGGGTTGTGTTTCCCCTGCGTGAAAGGGATAAAGAGAACATTATGCAAAATACAGTTAATCTGAAAAGAAAAGAAAAATTACACACTGTGTGTTAGAAGAAAAGTCGGAAAGTCTATGCCACGGGATAATCACCAATATTAGCAAAAAAGAAAAAGAGAGAACAAATGCAATAACTAGATAACCGCAAAAGAAGAAATCTGAACCGCCAGACAAAGGACAACTCAAAGGTAAATATTCCTGACAATAAATTGTAATCATGAATATCTACAAGTACATAGGATATCACCACTTTACTTTTATCGTGAAAAGGAAAAGTGTACATTTCGCTTACTGTCTTCCCTTTGAATAATTTTGTGGATGGACTTTTGCAACTTCTACAAATACACCAAGAGATGCCATTCTATGTTTATGAAATTGTCAATTATTACATTTTATCTTTTTGCTTACAGTAACTATTGCACCATGTCTATTCAGTTTCAAGTGGGCTGGTATAGCAAAAGACACAACGTTCAAATTTAGCCCCATGTTGAAATGGGAGTAAGATGCATAACTAGTTATATAGGTACAAATTGCAACTTAGAGTTAATGTTTTCAACCAGTGCAGTTCCAAACTACTAACCAGATCTATCTCCATTTGCAGCCTTTTACAAATAGTAAGTGGTATCACAGTCCAAGGTCCGACGGCCATTGAATATTAATGCTTGTCACTCCAAGAAAATGAGACTTTGTTGGTGTAGGAAAATAGAGAAGGCAAAGTCTTTATTATTCATCTAACATTAACCTCTCTTAAATAGAGATTAGGAGTATAATACAAAATAGGTATGAGATAAAATCATACCTAATCACGTCTCACTATATCTCAACAATATCTTATAATATTAATTAAATCTAATAATACCAAGTTATTATTAATATCTAACACTCCCCACAAGCTAGAGCATAGATACCACATATGTCGAGCTTATTACAAATGGGAACAAAACAACTAGTTGCAAGAGCTTCGGTAATGTCGTTTTTGTCTGGAATACTTAAAAGACATCAATAATCAAGATATTATAGTCATAGCCAATAAAAACCTTAGGCAGGTAAGCCAGGAAAAGAAACCCTAGGCATGTGAGTCAGTAAAAATCCTAGGCGGGTCAGCCAGTAAACACCCTAGACAGGTTAGCCAATAGAAACCCTAGGCGGATAGGCGGGTCAGCTAATAGAAACAGTAAGGAAAAACCCTTGATTGATCAATCACTCACTTAGTCGCTCAATCTTGATTTTAGCATCCTTCTATGAGAAAGATGACTTAACTGGAGGCAGAGTCATAAAGGAAGCAATGGCGATTGTCAAAGTTGACCGGGATGAGGAGGCAGGATGAACAACAACTTTGCTATTATTCACGTGATGAACAGGATTCATGCAATGATGAATAGTACTCCGATGAACAGTTTTTCCTTTTTTGGGAAAATAGAGATGTTATTTTAGAGGCTTTTTTATGAGGATTTAGATATTGGTGATACCGAAGTAGTAGTTGGAGCTAAAGATGTCGAAGTCGCTGAGGGGAAGCATGGAGGCATTGCAAACCCCCTCGGCAATCCCGAGGTCGAGGAAGAAGAAAGATGTCTCTCTAGAATCAAAAATGCTCTGATACTATGTAGAGAAATAGAGAAGACAAAGTTTTTATTATTCACCTAACTCTAAGCTCTATTAAATAGAGATTAGGAGAATATTACAAAATGGGTATGAGATAAAATCATATCTAATCATGTCTCATAATATCTCAACAATATCTCATAATATCTACTAAATCTAATAATACCAAATTATTAATAATATCTAACAGTTGGCATATGAGGTTAGAGGTTAAGGTGGACGCACTGCTACTAGCGGAGCCAAGAATTTCAGGAAGGGGGTCCAAAAAATTAACAATTAAAATGCGATGACGTATAATCTTTCATATTTTAGAGTTAGTCCCTCTAATCATTGAAATTGTTGTTAGGTTCTCAATTTGTAAGTTATTTTGAAGTTGGTCCTTCCAATCAAATGTAGAAGCAACAACTAGAGGAATTAATTTGAAAGAAAAATTATGAGAACTTAGGGATCTAATAGCAATTTTTATGATTGGAGAGACTAATTCTTGTTCAATTGCTACCTGTTCCACTATTGATTTGAGGGTCTAATTTCAAAATAACTCAAGAATTGGGAGATGTAAAAGCAGTTTCAATGATTTGAGATTAATTCCAGAATAATTTAGACTTAGGGAAGCTTATAGCAAGTTCAACGATATGAGAGACTAATTTTATAATATAAAAGATTTAAGGGACTAATATTGAAAAACCCCAAAAATGAAAGAGTCCAAGGCCTGTTGGCTAGTTGCTGCACTTTTCCATCCACAAAACACCAAACTTCCTTGTCTCAATGCACCAAACAATGATCCTAAATGACAAAGAATTCACGACCCCAAAAGTAAAAGCACTATTCATCTTCTTTAATTTCTTTGAACCCAGATCCAGAGAGCCTAACCCCTCCTTTGATCTCTTTTCTAGCACCAATGAATCCCTTCCATTTAACAACGGATTTTGAGAAGGTGTTATTGCAGTTTAGATTTATGAAATTATTAAACAATTACCCCCATTAACTTCTTATATTTTTCAGGTAAGGCCAAGGCCCCTTAGGCCCCTACATAGCTCCACCCTGCGTACTGCCCCTATTGCCAAAGTTTGAGGCAGGGTGTGATCACCACCAGCATGGCTTAGGGTTAAGTAAAGTGTGTGTGATTGCATTATGGTCTAGAGTGAATTGGTTCTTTCGCATAGCGCAGGTTGGGTTGTTGTCTCCCTTAGTAAGTTGAGGGGTTAGACTCAACTGGATGCAAATCAAGGTGGAGACGTTGAAGTGTCGCATTCATGTAGTTTCAAATTAGTTTGATATATCAAAAGGCATAAAGTTGAAATTTACTCCTAAAACAAAAATATGAGACTATATACGGTTAAATAAGTCTATGGCACATAGCTCGGATAGGTTTTAAACTTTTGAGCTAAAGTGGTTCTAAGCTTATTAGACAAGTTCATCTCCATTTGTAGGCCTTTGCCCCCAACGGCAACCACCACGCTGGCACTATATCACTATGAATAAGTAAAGTTATGATTATACTTTGTAGGAAGTAAATGAAGACATTTTGTGCAAATAGAAAAAGATTTACTGCTATTTGTATTGTGTTAATTCTTCGTTAAGTTGGTTATGGACTATCCACTAACAAAAATAAAACTAAATGATGAACCAGAGAGAATATTAGCTTAGCATATCGACATTGAGAATGTACTTTGGGCTTTTAGAGAGAAGCATATATGGTATGTCTGGACTAAGGAAGTAAGGATCTCATGCAAGGTCAATATCTCACCGTGTCTGTGAGAGAGGGGGGAGAGAGAGCAAGCGCGCGCGAGAGAGAGAGAGAGAGAGAGAGAGAGAGACGGATCTATGAAGAGGCGTATGGAGGCACTTGCCCCTATACAATTTGAGAATTTTTATTAAGGGGATTTACATATTTATATAGGTGCCTCAATACAACTTGCATAGGTGCCCCCATAAGCTTGTTAACTCATAAAATTATGAAGGCTTATTGTTGGAGGAACTTAGTAGTGTTTTGTTAGATTTTGTGATGAAAATGAAATAATCTTGTATTAATATGAAAATGATAATGAAAAGTATTATGTTCAGATTTTTAGGATTATTTTATAAATAAGTCTTTCTACTAGTAGAATTTATACTATATAAACTATTTAATACATACATATAATTGTGTATGTTCCCTCACAAGAAAAAGTTTCTAGATCCATCCCTGGAGAGAGACTACTTAGAAAGAGGTGCTCAATTATTAATATAATTAAAACTGGAAGACAGTGAAGAAATATAACAATGATTAATAAAGAACTTGAATATACATAACTATCAGAATGGATGTCTAGGGAAAAAAAGAATATGACTGGTCATTATCAATAAAATGAGGGGATAGAAAATATCATAAAACAGGATGGTAACTTGTGGAGGTAGTTCCTTGGAAGAGATTAAGCTTCATAGAAATAGCTAAAGTTAAAGACTAGTGTCATACACTAAGAACTACAATACAACTGCATCCACAGATCAAATTAAACTCAGTGAAAATGCAAGGATGTCATTATCCTTCAAATAAGAAAATTAATATAATTTTCAATGCAAAGGTATGTGGAATTAAATGAATATAGCATCTGAGATAGATCCCAGACAAATATAATGTTTTTCCATATAGCAGCATCCACAAGCAACTTACAGTGAAAAAGGTGCTTTGCAAGAGTGTCATTAGGCATGTATTCTGCCACTAGCAACCTCTCTTCACCTTCACAACAACAACCAAGCAAATTCACCAATCTATTGCTCCGAAGCTGACCTACAGATTTTGCTTCTTCCTGGAATAAAACAAGTTGTCAATGAAATTGCGTTATAAGGAAAAAAAATGGTAGCCTATTGCATGATGTTGACAAATAGATATCATGCAATATGATTCAAACATCTTTGATAACCTAACAGAATAGAGTACTTGAATAATAGATAATTCTAGACAGGAATATGCTATAAGGAGAAGTATCAGAATAGCAAAACTATGCAAATGTACTAATCAAGCTAAAATTTATATACGAGCGGAGCAAAGCATTTCCTGATGTTACTGATGTCGTTGTTGTTGGGACGGATCAAGTCATTTGAGGCTCACTCTCCTAGCCGTGCTCTGAGACCTGTTACTCCTTCACTAACTATTGTTCTAAGACTTGTCACTAACTTTTTTTAGGGTGGTCAGGGGGTGGTAGGAGGCAGTCTTTGTTTAGGGAGAGACGGGAGGATACGAGGGTTTTAAAAGCTTATTTAATCAAATGACCTTATTAGAAGAGAACCAGGCAATTTAAACTTATTTTAAAAAAATAGCATCCTAAGGGGGTCTATTGCAGAGTGGCTCACCTAGGTAGGCCCCTAGTGGTGTGCTAGATTTAGATGCTGACAGTGCAAAATGCAAGCACCTTGCTTCTAAATTGCATAACCGTTTCCAACTAGCAGCCCAAGCATCCGTACTTCACAACACTGATTTCACTAAGGATTTTAAGTAAAGGATTTTGAGTAAAGAATAAGAGTAAGATGGATAGATCAGTGAATTCTCTACCTACATTTAGCAAAGGGGGTTGCTGAGTTTTCAAAAAGTTGGTTTTGTCTTGAATATTGATTGTGAGAAAGCATACTGTATGGAAAAGTTGGTATGGAAAATAGTTTCAAGAAAGTCATGCGTTAGTTGCAAGCAAGCTCTTGGTGGGGCCATGAAAATTTTTCATAGTTAAGCTGCTTCTGCAAAAGCAATATAGAATGGAGATCTCCAAGCTTAATGTGATTCCTTATCTCTACCAGCATCATCTATGCTAAGGAAGAACCATGATCTCATAATATTGCCCAAGCCTAACCATCTAGCTCCGATACCCTAAAGGTCCTAGAAATACTACCCTGACAAATAACTTGGACGGTGACATAGCGATTGCGACTTACACTTGCCTTGTCCTTTTAAATGCCAAAAATTCCTAAACAGTGATAACATTTATGGTGACAGTGGAACGGTCGTTCCAAAGTTAACGGTGTGGAAGAGTGATTGAATTTACAGGTTAAAGTGAATATAAAACTGCACTTAACTTAATTTACCATCCAATGAAGGAAGCCATGTGCAAGGGAAATATCTTACAGCAGCTATACCACAATATTTTGTGACTGAAAAAACAAGAGGTAAACTATGTGCCTAGCAAGGAAATTTTGAATTATAAACATTGATATAGTTTTTTCCTCGTATGGACTATTTTCCGTGGAAAGCAAGTGACCTACTCCCATCACATCATGGATTGTCAGTAAACCACTTCTTATAAAAGCTTAAGCTTTTATTTCTAGATTGACAATGTATATCAATACTCTCCTAATGCGGAAGACATCATTTATTATTGTGCGGATGGAGTACAATACACATGTGAAGGACCCATAACTTTTTGATTGTGAATATAAGAAGTACAATATGTCTCAGCCCACATTCATGTCAATGGTCTTTTGCTCCTTAGTGCTCTCATATCATGTCATCAAAGCAATGTTCAAAAACACGCGGCACTTGCTCAAGTACTCCTACATGACATCAAAACCTGTTGGGTAGCTAAATCCCACTCGATTATGTGATCAAACTGCATAATTGAGCAGTTGAAGAGTATTATGCCCGCATAGTGAAATTAGGCAAAACTTCAATATACCTCCCTAATGTTTTAGACTGATTTCATTTGGGTCCTTAACTTTTGAAATCATCAATAGAGGTCCTTAACGTTTACCCCATTATCAAATTTGGTCCTTTTTATTTTTTATGTTAACTTTTGCTGATGTGGCATGACTTTTTGGTTACTTTTGTTTGGAAAAATTGCTTCCACCCCCTTGATTTTCAAAAATCAAGCTTTGTCCCCCAAGTGAAAACTTAAAAGATTTTACCCCTCTAAACATTTAATTCACATTGTCAAGCCCCTATCTCCCCAATATTATTTTGATGTATCCCTAAAATACCCCTAATTTTCCATATTTTAAAATTAGTCCTTCAAATCATGGAAATTGGGTTATTGGGCCCCTCAATTCATAAGGTACTTTGAAATTTGTTCCTCAAATCCTTAAAATTGTTGTTAGGTCCTTCACTTCTTATGATATTTTGAAATTAGTCCATCAAATCAATAGCTAAATTAGAAATCAAAGGGATTAACTCGAAACAACTTTGGGAATTGTGTGACCTAATAGAAGTTTAGATAATTTGAGGCTAAGTTCTCTCAAATTGATATTTTTACTCTTGATAGGAGGGATGAATTTCCAAATAACTTGAGCATTACGGGACCTAATAGCAATTTTAATGATTTGAGGAACTAAGTTCAAAATACCTCATGAATAGAAGGACCCAATAGCAATTTCCATGATTTGAAGGACCAATTTTGAAGTAAGGAAAAATAGGGGTATTTTAGGGATAAATGAAAATATTGTTTGAGAGAGGGGGCTTGACAATGTGACTTGAATGTTTAGAGGGTTAAATCTTTTAAGGTTTCACTTAGGGGGCAAAGCTTGATTTTTGAAAATCTGGGGGGAGGAAGCAATTTTCCAAACAAAAATAACCAAAAAATCATGCCATATTAGCAAAAGTTAACAGAAAAAATAAAAAAGGACCAATTTTGATAACAGAGTTAATGTTTATAACCGCTATTGATGAGTTTCGAACAATTAGGACCCAAATGAAATCGGACTAAAACATTAGAGACTTATATTGAAGTTTTGCCATGAAATTATGCAAGCGCATAATTTACCCAATCCTACCCTACCCGCACTTAATTACCCTGACGTTTCTCGATCGCTACCTCGAAAGATCCCAAAAAATATGCTTCTTTAAAACTGTATAACTAGTCACCTCCACATAGTCTCCTCCCCACCGCCACCAGTTGCCTCTAATCACCACCTCCGACTGCTGTCGAATGAAGACACTGACAGGGGCCATCTCCAGTCACCGCTTCCGCCAGCACTTGCTACAAGGATGATGACGAAGACTAGAACAAAAGTTCTATTAGTACTTTAAAGCGTTATGACCTGTGTGAGTGTCTTAGGTTTATGAACTCTTAATAGTTTTACTTTTAAGTGTACATCAACTTTGACTTGAATGACTTGGGGTAGTCTTTTGCTTAGAATATTTTATATTTTTCATGAATTGTTATATTTTCATATATGATAAATAATTTGTGCATTGAAAATTTCAAAAATGCATATTTCCGTATAATCCGAGTACTCGCTATATAATCTGATCATTGAATTTTTAATTTAGATGTCTTTAGTTTATAAACTTTTAATAGGTTTACTTTTAAGTGTATAAAGACTTTGATTTGAATAGTTTGGGGTATTATTGTTAGTGTTTTGCTTGGAGTGTTTTATATTTTTCATGAATCATCATAGTTTTATATATGATAAATAATATACATACTAAAAAAACTCAAAAATGCATAATTCCGCATAATCCGAGCAATCATTGTACAGTCCAATTAACCGCTACCCGATATTGGACTGTACGCATAATAAAACTATGTTTTTTGAACCTCACATTAAAGTGTGTTAGCCGTAACTTTTTGACTGAGCACAATGTATACTAAGACTGTCAACACCAACCATTGAGTAGCTACAAGTTGGGCCAATTATAAACTGCACCAAATGTGTGTGGAGAAGCGAAGGACTATGTCCAGACAAGGCAAACAGTAAGCAAACAAAACGTGTAGGCGACATACTCGAATATGCAGTAATCTGGACCATTGTAAGCTAAGAAAGTGAGCTTATCTGCGTATGTACTCAATCCAAACTGCACAAGGCTGATTGGCCTTAGGGAATTGAGAAGGAATAAAGAAGAAAGAAGCAAAGGTACAAATTAGATGTTTGGCTGCTTCAATTTGGAACCACACGAGACAGCCAATACAAAGAAGAGAGAAAGAGAACACGACAAACTTTGCAAGCTCGAATTAAATGGTTTAAACCACTTGCATATAAGTAGAATGGACTGAGAAATTTTGAGAGCCTAACTAAAATTATATAAATACATAAACAGCTAAATCACTCGATCATGATGCTATGGTTTCCATACCAGATATATGAACCCATAGGAAAGAGAAACTTTTAAGACAATATTGGAAAAAGGTATCATAAAGCAAGAAAGAATATCATTTGTCTCAAATCACTATATATTTAGAAACTTGAAAGGTTATTGGTTACTTTTATAATTGTCAATGCTTTTTTTAGCATCTATCAAGCATATTAGTACTGCTAGAATCACACTCAACAGTTTCACCTTTGGCACAAAGGTGTCCATTCCTATATTTAGATTATCTATTAAGAAAAGAAATCTTTTGTTATTCACTGATTATTGAGGGGACTAATACCTTATATATACAAATATTGTAGTATCAGTAGATACAGAAAGTCCTATGGAACCGGAAGTTTAATAAGAAAGGAAACACTATAATAAAAGAAAGTCCTGTTGAAGTAAAATACTATATCTAACATCCCCTTCAAACTCATCACGGATCGATAACTGAGAGTTAGGTTAACAACTAATTCAAGTTCGGAGGGGGGAAATTTTTTGTTTGGGCCTGCGTGTAAGAGTTGACGTCCGCTAGATAGACGATGAAAACCCAACAAAAATGAATAAAGCCGACATCGAGGGATTGATGGCCTAGGAGCAAATATTACCAAGAGAAACTTCATTGAAAGCAAGTATAACACAAACATTTACCATACACCCACCATTAAATTTTATAAGAAGTATATGCTGAGTACTTACTAATTAGTCCGACAAATCACCGAATGACACTCACAACAAAAGAAAAAGAGCACCAAAGTTACCAAGAACTGTCGAGGGTCAGGCCACGCCGATCTATTAAACCTCTTCACCGCAATCTTCCTCTGAGCATCAAGCTTCCCCTTATAAACAACATTCGGCGCCTTCTCCCCGTGCTCCGACACTATATTCTCCGCCGCGAATCCCGACGTCGCCAGCCTCAGCTGCTCAAAACTGTACTCCTGAAACTGCGGCAGATTGTATCCTCCATCCCCTTTCTCCTCGCTCTCTACGATCAACAAAAAATCAATCCCTAATTACATCAATCCCCAAATCCAACAACGCCAACGGAAAAAAAAATTTCCTTTTTTGTGAGGAAATTTTTTTTCAAGATTCAGTAAGCTCACCAGCATCCGGAGCTTCTATAACAGGCGAATTGAACTGAGAACCCCAGCAGCAAGCTCTCAGCTTCGAAGTTCGGGATCCCATCGCAAGCTGATCAGATCAAGCTAGCATCCAGAGAAAAATCCACCATTTAGCTACCCAAAACACCAAAAGCTTATCAAAACAAGTGGAAATTACCTCCGATCTACGCGATATTCGATTGGATCTCAGCTTCGATCATTCTCCAAAAAGAAAGAATTATTTGCCCTAAATTCTCGTTTTATACCGACATGCCGTCCCTTCAGAAACCCTAGAATTATGATTGCGTATTAGAATAATAGACGACGGGATTTCTTTTACGATTTTTTATTTTTTGTTTTTATTTTTAATTTTTATTTTTTATTTTTTTTCAGGTTGCTGTAGAATTTTTAGCTGAGAACAGTGAACGGATGACTCGAGTCTAGAGAGAGAGTGTGTGTAGAGAGAGGGAAAGAGAGAGGAGTGTTTCCGTCGAACACTCCACCGTGGCTCCCGCCGCAATCTAGGAACGGGAAGATTGAATCTGGGCCGTTGATTTGGGTGCTGTTGGGGATAAGAGAAGAGAGAGTGGAGTCGGTGAGGAGTTCTCGCGGAGTTGACGGGGGGGTATTTGTAAATCGAGGGTTTGTTGGGGGGGGGGATGGGTAATCTAGAGGATGTTAGGCTGGTGAGTTGACTATTTCGGTGGTGGGACTTCAATAATAGAAGGTTTTTTAAAGTGGTAGTATAATGATAATAATGATAATGGGATGGGATAAGAATGTAATGATGGTTGGGTGTTACTTTGAGCCATAAGGGGCTGTTTGGTTGTTTTCTGAAAAAAATCGGAAATGGAAATGTCACATTTCATTTGATTTCAACCCATTTCAAGAGTTTTCCCACATTTCTTTTTTTGTGTTTGTTTCGCAAAGCAATCCCCACATTTCACCGCCAAGTCACACAAACAGACAAAAAAAGCCGCAATAGTAACAGTGCACCACATTTCTATTTCTTGTGTTTGTTTGAACAAAACAAAGGGAAAGAGAAATCAGCCCATTTAAATAATCTGTTTTATTCAGCTTTACTATTCCAACAGTGCTTTTAGTAATAAATAACTCATTGAAGTGACATTTCCAAGTGTTTTTAGAGGTTTTTGTTGTGAAAACACATTTCTTAAAAAGCTGATGTGGCATCATACGTGGCGTTTCATTTCTTTAAATTACAAAATGAAACAAACTGAAGAAATGGAAAACCCTTAAAACCAAAATCCTATGTGGCACATAGGAGATTTCTTGAAAGGTGATGTGGCGGGTGTTTTCTCATTTTTTTTTGAGCAAACAAACAGACCCTAAATGGAATGGTTGCTTGTTGACTATTCTATATATGTGATAATGTTGTGTATGAACGAAGATCATTCATCATAATTATGCATTGAACTCATATATTGAATTGAATCTATGAATCTTCTTCTAATTTTGATTGATTTTATAACAAGAATTTCTATATATACTAAAGTTAATTGGAAATGAACAATGCTCGTGAATAGTACGCTTATTATATTTAGTGTGTGTATTACCTTTTAACTGAAACACTTACATTTACTAGTTGAGATGCATGTGCAATGCACGTGGTTGAATATTATGAGTTGAGATGCATGTGCAATGCTCGTGGTTGAATATCATAATTATTTAAATTGATAAAAAAAAAAGAGTAAAAATAAAAAAAGAATATAAAGTTTTTTGTGGGATTGATCATCAACTTGATAATCTCTCGCTCAAATAAAATTTTGTCATTGTTTCATTCAACTCAAACTGTGACCACGTGATCTACTATTTGTGAGTTATAAACACATTAATCTAATACAACATCTATATTTATTAGTATCTTGAAGTCTTCAAAAGATGGGTGATCATTCAATTCACAAAGGAGTTTTGTATATGAATTTACTTGCAATATATTCATTAAACTTTTAATTATGGTTTGACTCATATTCACGTTAACTTTTAGTTGATGTTTCACTCATATTTATATTATCTAATATTTTTATTCAATTTTATAGCACATTCTCCATGTCATAAAAGTAAAACTAAAAATATGAATAATTATTTTTTGCGAAATTAGAACAAGGAGATTATGATATATTTCGCCATGTGCTCTAAATATAATTTTTTTTTCTTTGAAGCAAGGTCCCTATCAAATCTTACCTCCAAACAATATAAATGAAAAATGTTATTATAACTCATTTGCCTAGAGCAATTGGATTGTATATAAGATACATAACTCATCTGAAATATTCATATCTCCGAAGTAGATTTTGTTGTTGTGGGAGCAACATGTTAGAGGCTCGTATTCAAACTTTTTGACTCTATAAAAGACACAAGAATTTAGAGTGCATAGCTTATATATCGTAAAGAACATATCGATTCATGAAGATTTTTTCCTAATAATAATATTATTACAACGATATTACTATTCAATGTTAAATCAATTTTATTATGTAAGATTATATGACCCTTTATAATAAATTATAAAATATATATATATAAAAACCTCGATGCTTATAGCCAGTAGGTGGGCTTTACAAAATAGATTAACTTTACATTGTAGTTTGTTATTTGTAGTACTGTTGGCAATATCATTACCTTTCCTCTTTATCTTATTATTCACACTTTTCTGATGTAATTTTTCTTTTGTTAATCACTATATTTAGTTTTTATAATATCAGAGGTTAGAATAATCTCTTCTATTTAAAAAGTGTTGACAAGATTTTCTTAAAAAAAATATATATGCATAGTAGCAATGGTATATACTTCAGTGCAACTCAAACATTAGCTTGAAGCCATTTAGAGTGAGATCATTTTTATGCTAGAATGGTGAGATAGTGATTACACAGTATAAAAATCAAAGAAGAAATTTTTACAAAGAAAAAGTAATTTAATATGTCAGATTAAGAACTAATTTATAAAGTATACAAAGTAAGATATATATCTTTATAAAAATTTCATAGTGAGTGACCAACTATAATCATCCTAATTTAAGCATAAATAATTATTATTTTAGTTACTAATTTGATACGTGTAACTATGGAATAAATCTCCAGCAAAAAATAAGAATTGAGATTGTATTATGTTGTAGGTAAATAAATAACTGTTATTAGAGCTCCTCTTTATATTAAATTTAAAAGTAATAATTTAAATTGTTAAGCACCAAATATTAGCTCATATGAGAAAGTAAAGTGATTTATGGTCTATATACGTAAGTAGTCAATCAATCAAACGTATTAAAATTATGATGACCATAGTCAAAATTATATGATGGGTTCACATTAAATATAATTCGTAAAAAATAAGTACATTAATGTCAAAAACTTTTTAAATACTATATAGATTGTCTGAAAAATTTTCATAAACTATACTTCTTAGGAATAGTGATGTATGTGAAGCACATGGGTGGGGACCACTACACTCTCAATGCGCGTGAAAGGCTAGCAGCAAGTGATACACGTGAGGTGATTTGCAAACTCATGAAGAGCTAAGTCCAGCGGACAAATCACCTTAGCCCACCCAATTACCCGATATTATTAGCTATATAAATAGCCTGACGTTTTTTCCCTAGGTTGAAAGTGAGAGGCAGAGGGGAGAAATAGAGTCTTGGGCGGCGTGTGCAAGTGTGCAAGGAGTTTGGCGGCTGCAGGCGGCACAAGAGCAGAAGTGCAAAGAGAAAATGCAGATCAAGGCTTCGCACAGGCAGAGACAGAGAGCAAGAAAAGGCTGCGGGAGGACTTCTGATTTGGCAGCGTTCTTTTTGGGCGGCGTGCAAAGAGTCCTTTTGTGCTTTTGAGAGAGATAATTGTGTGAGAGTTTAGATTGAGTGATTGTAAACCCTAGTTGTATTATCTCCTCTCTAATAGTAGATCTCCCCCCTACCCCGTGGACGCAGGCAGTTTGCCGAACCACGTAAAATTGGTTTGTTTGTGTTTGTGGCCATTGTAATAGTTTTAGGATCCCTCAATAAGTCAGTCCTAGAACTGATGAGAGGAAGAGCCGATATCTCATTTTGTTAAGATATTCGCTTCAGATTCTAGTTTCCTTGGTGAGACGAGAAATTTTATTGATCTTTCTCTCTTATTGTGCACCAGAAACTCTGCCAAAATTTCTGCTATGCATAACAAGTGGTATCAAAGCCCAGGTTCCAGATATAGGATTTGGTTGGAGGAGTAGATCAATTTGGAGGCTCATCTAGGGCTTCGTTTGGTGATAAAGGTGGGATCTTTTGGTAAAGACTGTATCTTTTCAGTTTTGGATCTATTCTTCGTTCGTTGGTGCGTTGGGAAAGATGTCGGGGAAAGAAGGTGCTTTGGGTGTCGAGGGTGGTGCTTCTAGCATGAAGACCATTCAGAGTTTGAATATCCACTCTATGAAGATAGATGTGGAGAAGTTTAATGGCACAAACAATTTTGGATTATGGAGATGTGAGGTTTTGGATGCGCTGAACGCGCAGAATTTGGAGGATACCTTAGAGTTAGATGGCAAGCCAGATGACATTGAAGAGAATGTTTGGAAGAAGATGAATCGAACGGCGTGCGATGTGATTAGGTCTTGTTTGACTCAAGATCTAAAATATGATATGATGAATGAGACTTCTGCGAAGAAGATTTGGGAGATTCTCGAAAGCAAGTATTTGACAAAGAGTGTTGAGAACCGCTTGCATTTGAAGAGGAGACTTTATCGTTTCCAGTTGAAGAAGGGAACCTCAATTAGAGATCACATGAATACATACACAAAGCTTCTTACGGATTTAGCGAATGTGGATGTCATGATTAAAGATGAGGATAAGACATTGCTGTTGTTGAGTTCATTACCTGACGAGGAATATGAGACCTTCGTCCTTACTTTGGTTAATAGGAAGGAATCTCTTTCGGATAGTGAGGTCACTGTTGCACTGGTGAATTATCAGCTTCGAAAGAAGGATAAGGAGACTTTGACTGAGTCGGTAGCAGAGGCATTGGCCGCAAGAGGGAAGGGTCCAAACCGAAAGAATTAGAAGTCACAGTCTAGAGTAGGACATCCTACAATTAAAAAAGATCAGTGTGCTTGGTGAAGGAGACTGGTCATTAGAAGAAAGACTGTCCAAAGCTCGACGAGTGGATGAAGAATAAGCAGAAGGGAAAAGGGAAGCAACCATCATCAGAAGCAAACATCGTATCGGATGGTAATATTTCTAACTCTTCTATTTACTCGCTTTCTATCAGTCCTACATGTAGCTATTCGGAGGAATCCGAGTGGATGTTGGATAGTGGTGTGACCTATCATGTGTGCCCTAGAAGGGAATAGTTCTCTAGTTTTGAGAAGCTAGATAGTGGTGTGGTGTACATGGCTGATAACCGTGCATGTCAGATCCTTGGGATAGGAAGAATTCGCATCAAAATGTTTGACGGGACTGTTAGGGAGTTAAATGATGTGAGATATGTTCATTCTTTGAGGAAAAACTTGATCTCGATTGGAGCTTTGGTTGTAGAGGGTCTGAATGTTCGAATTGAGGACATGATTCTCAAGATTGTGGAAGACTCTCGGATTGTAATGAAGGGCGTCAGGAGGAATAACCTGTATTACTTGATTGGAGGTATAGTGGCAGGTGGAGAACTGGCGACTTCTATTGATTCGACTAGACTATGGTATTTGGGGCTTGGCCATTCCAGTATTGGTTCCTCGCATAGATTGAAAGAGGGTGCGAAGACCTGCAGTTTGAAGTCCAGTGAACATGTTGATGTTAACAAGAAGACCAAGGTGAAGTTTGGCACCTCTATTCACCGTGCTAAGGTTCGTTATGGAGGAGTTCACATGGATGTTTGGGGGCCTTCCAAGGGAGCATCATTGGGAGGTAATAGAAGTTTAGTTTCCTTTGTTGGTGGCTGTTCTAGGCGTGTTTAGGTTGCAACCAAATCCCCTATGGATAAAGTCCTAGTAGTCTCTAATAGTTTGAAGAAGTGTAAGATGGACAGAAAGGTGAAGGTACTTCATTCTGATTTTGATGGGAGGTACAAGATGGACCTGTTTCTGTATTAGAGCCGAGCTCACGGCTTTTCGAGACACTTCGTTGGAAAGAAAATCTTGGGACAACTAGATAGGGTGACAAATTTAGAGAACCGTGCCTTGTTAGAGGAGGATCGGTGTTTGTTGTCAAGCAATAGTCTGCAGAAGAGTTTCTGGACTGAGGCTTCGATATATTTGGGTCATCCTATTAAAGAGTTATCAACTACTATGATTGGAGGTAAAACTCTATTGGAAGATAGGTCTGATTGTGTTACTTTGGACGAGGCTTCGATGAGGAAGCCAATTGACTCTCAACAGGTGGAGAGTTTTGGACAGACCTTAGATGTATCGCAGCATGTGGAGAGTGATGCTACTTCACATTAGGTGGAGATTATTCCATATACTCCAGATCATTCTGCATCGTTTGGGATTCCAGCTGAGGTGACACAGTTAGGGGATTATTTGGATTTGGATGCAGATGATGAGTTGGTTGATTTGAGTGCAGCTGGTAGACATAGTTTGGATATGGTCATTGGTTCACCTCAGGTAAAGATGTTTGAGGCCATTGGAGATGCTATCAGCCGCAGAGTTGATGATATTAGAGAAGGGTTGCAAACTCTTCTATTGGATTGAGGTCGTTCACGGCCATTTAGGTGAACTACGTTCGGCTTGATTCCTTGGGCAAGAGGATACGTAGGCAGTCTTTACGATGTAGCCGGTTTGGATTTTGATGGGGTGAGATCGATTTGGTGAGTTGATACCGACATTTGGAGAGTGTTTGCATTCTCATTTGGGTTCTTGACTTGTTGTGGATTAAGTCTGTTGTCGTGAATTGTTTCACTTTGTACTGGACGTAACAAGTGAGACATTTGGTTTGGTTGGTGTCGGCTCAGTTTTGAGAAAACTTCACCGAGGTGGAGAATTGTGAAGCACATGGGTGGGGACCACTGCACTCTCAATGTGCGTGAAAGGCTAGCAGCAAGTGATACGCGTGAGGTGATTTGCAAACTCATGAAGAGCTAAGTCCAGCGGACAAATCACCTCAGCCCACCCGATTACCCGATATCATTAGCTATATAAATAGCCTGATGTTTTTCCCCTAGGTTGAAAGTGAGAGGCATAGGGGAGAAATAGAGTCTTGGGTGGCGTGTGCAAGTGTGCAAGGAGTTTGGCGGCTGTAGGCGGCACAAGAGCAGAAGTACAAAGAGAAAACGTAGATCAAGGCTTCGCGCAGGCAGAGGCAGGGAGCAAGAAAAGGTTGTGAGAGGACTTCTGATTTGGCAGCGTTCTTTTTGGGCGGCGTGCGAAGAGTCCTTTTGTGCTTTTGAGAGAGATAATTGTGTGAGGGTTTAGATTGAGTGATTGTAAACCCTAATTGTATTATCTCCTCTCTAATAGTAGATCTCCCCCTTGCCCCGTGGACATATGCAGTTTGCCGAACCACGTAAAATTGGTTTGTTTGTGTTTGTGGCCATTATAATAGTTTTAGGATCCCTCGACAAGTCAGTCCTAGAACTGATCAGAGGAACAGCCGATATCTCACTTTGTTGAGATATTCACTTCAGATTCTTGTTTCCTTGTTGAGACGAGAAATCTTATTGATCTTTTTCTCTTATTGTGCACCAGAAACTCTGTCGAAATTTTCGCTGCGCACAACAATGTACACACTTAACTATGGTCTAATAATCTTAAGAACGGCTTATTCTTCAATATCATTAATAATTGATGTATATACATTACACTAAAAACACAATAAAAAATTAGAAAACAACAAAATAAACACCCTCAAAAGTTGAATTTGCAATGTAATAATTAAACTTTGAGGGTGTTTTTTATATATTTCAAATTTAATAGATTTTCAATTAGTTATGTTCTTTTCAAAAAAATTATGGGTAATATGTATCATAAATTTTTTTTCCTAAACCTATACTTTTAAAAGGTGTATGATATTTTTTACAAAATTTTAATTTTCTAGGGGTTGGTAGTAATTTTGCATATTCATTTTAGTGTCTATAGGTTAGAAATTCTCATGATATTTTTTTTGTAAATTATGAATTTTAAGGATTTTTTGTAAATTTTTAAACTTATAGGCCTTTTTAATAGATTGTAAATTATTTATAGACTATTTATAATTCCTATGCTTTTAATTTACTAATGACTTTAACATTTTCAAGGTGTTTTTTATAAATTTAGAATTTTAAACGTTTGTTTGTAATTTTTGAAATTTTAAGTGTATTTTATATAAATTATAAATTATGTAAGGGATATTTATAATTTCTATATTTTTAATGTACCGTTAGGTCAGAAATTATCAAGATTTTAATAAATTTTATAATTTTGAGGATTTTATTTTGCAATTTGTAAAAAGTTTAGTATGCATTACAAATTCCATAATTTTTTAGGATTGTTTGTGTTATTTGTAGGTTTTTAGTATGTTTATAGGTTTGAAATTTTCAAGGTGTTTTTTATAAATTTTGAATTTTTAGGGATGTTTTTGTAATTTTTAAAACTTACGAAATGTTTTCTCTAAAATAAAAAACCTTCAGTTTTTTAGTTAACACATGTTTTTCAGATTTCTCACTGAATTGAGATAAGTAAAATTTATAATTGTCAATATGCTTTAATAAAATTTTGAATAGAATAACCACTCATAAGTTCTTTAATCAATGCTCTGATACTACATGTAAATCTAATTCTTAAGCAAATCAAGGTTCATTATGATTTAATCGACATTATACCAAGATCTTAGAACAAATAATTTTCACGATGAAAAATTAATTAAGAAAACGTACATTAATCCATGATTTGAAACTTGAATAAAACTTGAACAACCTTGAAGACTTGAGTTTCTCTCCCTTAACCCTCTTGAACTTTTTCCGAAATTTTCTTGATAGAGAGAAAATTTTCACATAATAGGTAGAGAGGACCAAACCTTTAAATAGAATAACCACTCACACTCCATCAACGTAAGTAGTTCTCTTAATTGATCAATAGGAATTTGGCATAAAAACGTGAGTAGTTATATAACTAATTAAATAAAACATGGCCAGTTTCTTAAACTAACTAAAAACGTGATAAATGTTTAAAAAATAACTTGACCACTAAAGTTGGTTAAAACAAAACGTGGCCCCTAAAATCTAACATGGGAAATCTGTTAAAATGTGAATCGTAAAAGTTTTGTAGTTTTCAAATAATTCCTTCAGCAATCATTCTTCGCTGGTCATGAAAACCAATTCTCCTCCCACTCACATCTTCTCATTCATTGCACGTGTAACATTTTCAAGCATTTCTCCTTGAAAATCTCTCTTTTATGATTCATTCACACGTTCAATAACAAATAAAATTTACGATTTTTAAAATTTTATATTTTTTGTAAATACCTTTTCTGTGATACGTTTTGCTGTGATAAAAGAGCAACAATAGATTTTTATTAAACATCTGCAAATATTTATTTTCTTCTATGATAATTAAGAGAGCGTAAATATTGGATTTTTGAAAATTCTGATGTGTCGAGGAGAGTGAGCAATATTTACAATATTTTGCATTCTCATGACAACATTAAAATATTGCACTGCACGAATCATGAAAATATCTATCAAAGTTCAAAATGAAAGTCATCTGTGTGTCTATGAATATTTATCTCTCTAAATGCTTGGTTGAATCTATTTCGGCATTATCCCAATGTTTTACTTAATAAAAGCTCATTGGATCGATCCTTAATCCAAAATTAATAGTCTCCTAACAAAGCAGAAACGATGTCGATAGCAAATTCATTTTATTTGACTTTTTAGAGTCTACGGAATCTGCATATATATCATTTTGTAACACATGATTCGAGTTGATGCCATTGTACTAAAGTGATTTGTTGGTGGTCTATTTCTATATTAAAACCTCCTATTTTTAAGAAGGATTGTACAAAACAAAGGTCTAAAATGTATTGTAGAGATAACAACGCATATTCCTTCAAAAAAGATAATAGTCCAAAGGTCTAAAATGTATTGTAAAGATAACAACGTATGTTCCTTCAAAAAAGATAATAGTCCATAAAAGTGAATAATAATAATATAATAACTCATTAACTCCTTCTTACAGGAGGGGATAAGAATAACATTATATATTTATATAATTGTTTCCTTTTGTATTATCTTTTCTAAATTATAATATATAAGGAAATTGTCTCATGCATATGTACCTAATATTGCCTTAAAATGTAGGGCTGAGCATGGTTCGGTCCAAACCGAAAAAATCGACCGAACCGACCGGGAAAATTCGGTTTTATGAGTAGGACGGTTCGGGTCGGTTTGAAAATTTTTCAACCCGAACCGACCGAATATAGTGCAATACTACCCATTCTGATCTCAAACCCTACCCGACCCGTCCCCAAAGAGTCAAAGACTCAAAGCCTAAACTCATTTTCTGAATCATTATAGGTTGAAAACAATTTCATTATATCAGTGTTTAATGCTTCATAATCTCCTACTTTGTTGATATCTTTTTTTCTTTAACATAGTTTGTTGTTTGATAAGAAGTTTGATGAAGTTAGAACCGAACAAACCGAACCGAACCGTATCGAACCAACTTGCAACAGTTCGGTTCGGTTTTGAATTATAGGCGGTTCGGTTCGGTTGTTCAAATTTTGATAAAAACCAAACCGAACCGACCGTTGCACACCCCTGTTAAAATGGCAGAAAAACTAGAAATCCTTCATGCATTTAATTAGTCTCACATTTCATTTTTTCCTTCTTCTTATCTTAGCAATTTGACATTTAAACGCATGAGCTCGAATGTAAATTGATGTAGATATCTTATTTTCATCCATCTAACAATTACATTATATTGATTTCCAATTATTCATTTGAATAAGCTAAAATACATAAAAAGGAAATGGGATCCAGATCAATTCGTTTTTATGTGTACAAATATGGATTTGGCTGTTTATCGGCCAATGAAAATAAATTTGGAGTTGAGGATCTCATATATGATACAATTGAATTATTTTATTATATATTAGTATTTTTTAAATCAATTTTGATGCTTTATTGCTCTAATCTAGGTTTAGATGTATAGTGCACAATGAGGGTTTCTAATTTGAAAAATTTTAATTTCGATTTTAATATTGCCTATCTGATACACACACATTATACAAGAAAAACGAATATTGGTTTGAGCTTGTAGACACAAATAGCCATTACGCTAAAAATATGTTATGGATTGTTGAGTCCATTTGGTCCTATGCTAACACGCTCTCTCTACAGTTGACATATTATCAGTACACATTTATTAGCTCTACACAATAAAGAAAATTCATCCAAACCAAAAAAACTCAAGAATTTAAGATGTGTATTTTAGATGAATTTTCTAATTTATATAAGGTTCCCAAAATAAAGACACTCAAGATGTTAGAAGGAAAATAATACATACATATCTTAAATATTGGGTTACTTGATAGATGTGGATTATAAAAATGAAGTAAAGTTAGAAAAAATTACTGTAGATGGTGCTCTACAGTAAGTTATTGCTGATTTTAAATATATGTATAAATAAATACTAAACATTGCAAACAATATAGAAATCAATACAATAATCAACTTGAATCGATGAAGAAGCATCAGTTTCACTTCATTTCCACGTAGTTTATTGGAAAGGACAGTTTACACAAGATTTAGAGCATGTTTGACAAAATGGTAAAACTAGACTATGATCCACAAAAGTGGATTATATGCTTGGCAAGTAATTATTTTGGATTATACTTCACAAGAAAATAAGGTTGTCTTAGGTTATTTTTTAATGGATTACATATCGAGATTGATTAAGGAAAGGACAATTATTAAAGGGAAACTTGTGTCAAGGCCCTAAAAATAAAAACTTCATGTGGTCCAGTGTAAGCGTCGGAATGTCCGACGTGTATATTTTGTAAAAAAAAAATTCAAAGTGGTGCTAGTATCCATCAGAGAAGTAATAATATTTAAGTAGGCTAATCTCTTATTGACCAAGCTGTATCACCAATCTCAAGAAGAGTAGAGCAATCTCTAAATATTTACTCCTTAGATACATATTAGAATCACTTTGTTTGTAAAAAAAATTGTGAGGTGCATGCTTCCAAAAATTTATTTCTTTCTGTTAATAACTCTTGTTAAAATAAACCCCTGATTAGTAGAAAATAAAGAATTAAATAGACATTAAGAATCAAATGTAGAGAGATATTAATTTTATTATCTTTCTAATGTATTGCAAAATTTAATAGAAAGAAGATGAGATCTTAGGTCTCTAGACAATGTTCTAGAGCCCTCCTCCCTTTCAAAAAAATACAGAGGACCTTGTCGTTGTTGTTTTATATTCTAAGTCTCTCTTACTCTTCAATCTCTCCGCCTTTTCTCTATCTTTTCCGTCGTTCCTTTTTTTATCCTCCCTCTTCGAATGGCAAACGAGATCTCGATTTATAGATAGACAAGGGGAAGTTATTGTTGTTGTGCGCAGCGGAAATTTCGGCAGAGTTTCTGGTGCACAATAAGAGAAAGATCGATAAGAATTTTTGTATCTCAAAGGAAACAAGAATCTGAAGCCTAATATCCCATCAAA
>BQKN01000104.1:401502-416479 GCA_022839385.1 Asparagus kiusianus | reverse complement strand
TTGTCCAGCAGGCCTCTGCTTGCCTCTGCTTGCTTTATCCAACAATTGTCAGTGTTTGAAAAGGATTGGTGGGGGAGTTATTATAATTTCTTATTGAAACAACCTTATCAAGATTCATTCGTTTATCATAACGAACATTTCCTTTGTCTTTCACTTCTAATTTATCTATTAGCTTATCTTTTTTATTTCTTAAAATAGGTGTTATGTGGAGCTTATATACCTTCAAGCTGAAATTAGGTGTGTAGGGTGAGTATCCTCGAGTTAGATTTTATTGCTAGGGCTTATGATCACATGATAACACCAATATATCGAAATTGATATGCACCCTCAAGTTTAAGAATTTGGTTAATATGAAGGGGTGAGGCATGTGTTTTTGTATTGGATTAATAGAGGGTACATATATTCTCAAACTTACATGAGGTGTTGTCATCCTTAACTTGATTTTCATTTATATGAGGTACTATCTCTCACATTGATTTTAATTTATATGAGGTATTATCCCTCACATTAAGTTTCATTGATAAGATTTGTTGAGCTCATCAAATTTGACAACTACAAGGGGAAGACATGCCTCTCTAAATTAATTGATATGGAGGGTTTACCTTCATTAGTTTAGATTTATATGGAGTACTATCCCTCACATTAGTTTTGATTTTTTATGAGGTACTATTATCCTCACAATAAGTTTCGTTTATAGGCTTGTTGATACATTAAAAAAATTTGTGCGTCTACACCCAGAACCTTGTATTTTTTATTTGTGAATTGCCCCCAAATACAATTGGCTCTTGTGATTCAGCCCCTATTCACACTGCCAAGTAAAAAAAAACCAAAAAGCTTCCAAGATCACCCCTCCCCTCTTCCTCTCTGTCGCCCCCCCGCTCCATGGTGAGACCCCCCTTCAATGGTGAGACTTCTCCCCTCTCTTCCTCCTCCCAAATCAACCCTCTCCCTAAATCCTCCTCCCGACCTCCACTGCTGGCGCCATTGTTGCTCCTCCCTCCTCTCCTCCTCCTCTGTCCTAACCCGAACCTTGATCCTAATGTTCATGGTTGCTCCTCCCCTCCTCTCCTTCTCTCTCCTAACCCTAACCTTATCTCTAACCTTCCTCCTCTCTCTGTCTTCCTCCTCTTCTCATCCGACCCTGACATCTCCCTCTCCCCCCCTGACATTTGTCGAGCTTAAGTGCATCCTCAGACCCCGTCATCTCCCTCTTCCACCTTCACCTCCACCACCACCAATACTGAGCACATCCTGAATTAGTTCGACTCCAACGGTGATGACAAGATCTCCTCCTCTGAGCTCGCCGCCATCTTCTTCTCCTTCGACCGCTCTCGCCTCCTCTAAACTCTCACGCATGATGGCCGAGACCACCTCCTTTGTCAAACTCCCTCCTCTCCCCTCGCTGCTACCAACTCCTCTACAAATCCACCTCCTTAAAATCACCTATTGCCTCCCCCCCCCCAAAAAAAACCATTTCTCTCAAACAAATGTCATGATTGAATTAATTTATGATTTTATTTTTTAATAGTAGATTGAATCTTGCTAGTTTATTTTTAACTAAAATGGATGAACGAGATTTAGTTTCTTATAGTAGTATGTTAAAAGGGTATATGATATATGGTGGTTTGGATATTGCTTGTACAATATTTGATGAGATGTAAAAGAGAGATGTGGTTTCTTAAACTGTGATTGTAATAGGTTATGTACAAAGAAAACATAAAGAAAATATCATGGAGATCTCATCGTGTTGCTGTGTACATGTAAACATCAAAACTAGACAAAAATATAATTGTACGGGTTAATTGTGAACTATTAAGAATTCACTATGAATCTTACATAGTTGATGTTAACTTTACTCATTGGATGTTAAGCTCATAGCATAACTGTTAAGTTTATATAATGAATGTTAATTCTAAAATATTGAGTGTTAAGTCTACCTATTTCTTATTAAGTTTACCTATTGGTTGTTAAGTTTACTCACTGAATGTTAACTATATAGATTACCAGTTAACTTTAACAAATAGATGTTAAAGATATGACCTAGTCATGAACTTTAATAGACATATATTAATAATTACTTGATATTAAACAGGAATAAAATAAAGTTTAATAGGTACATCATATAGTTAACGTGATACTGAATATAGTTAAAGATACTAGATATAGTTAACAGATACTTTGATATAGTTATCATATACTAGATATAGTTAATAAATAATTGATGTAGTTAACAGATACCAGATATAGTTAACAAATATTTAATATAGTTAACATTATAAAATATATTCAATAAATATTGATTAGTCTTACCTGATTAGTCTTACATCCAAGCTAATATAGTTAGCATCTAGGCTTTACCACTTACAACCAACTCTAATTCTTTTCATCAACACTTGATATAGTCTTGTTCTATTTGTCCCTTTCCTTTTAGTAGTAATTGGTAGCAATATACCGATCTCATCCTTTGGTACACTACACTTCTCATAATTTAGGATGAGATAAAAGATAAGCTCATAACTCTTTTTTAGATGCTTAATAGTACAACTAGTAAAATTAACTTAACAATTAAATAAACAGTCAATAAAATGTACATTGCAGTTATGAATATTTAAATTAAAATTAGTCAAATATACACTACAATTATGAACTTAATAGTTATAGTGTAAATTTAACATATACACCATAAAATAAATAGGAATGACATAACCTTAACAAATAAGTAGTATGTTTAACATCTATTGCATAACCCTCACAGTTATAATATAAACTTAACAGATATGACCTAACTTTAACAGATATGCTAGAACCTTAGCATGTACCTCATAAGGTTAACAAGAATGATATAAAGTATATGTTCAGCTGTCTATGAATAAGTTTAACATTTTCCTTATACAATATTCTTATACCACATTCTTAAAGTTTCCAATTTTCCAACCCAAATTCAAAAGTTCTTATTTCCGTAAATAATCACCATACATCCATATATCCATTAATTCAAATGAACACTTTGTATGCAAGCTTTTATTTCTCAATTAAGAACGCATCATGTACAGTCTACATATAATATTCAAGCCAACATAATGACTGTACAATAAAGTTTTAAATAAAGATTAAACCTCTCAGCAATATCTCTTGTATTCTATGAACAACTAACAAAATAAAACAATAAAACAGTAGCAATTTGAGCTTCTTCTTTTGATGAATTCAAGCTTCAATAGTATAGCAGATCTCCAAGCAATGACATTATTGTGAGACATTTCATCAAACACCTTTTTTTGCATCTAACTAACATCTAGACTTGAAGTGTCAAAACTCTAACTCTAGGCTCCAATTCTGCCTCAACACCTTCTTCGGTCCCTAACCTCCAAGTTTGCCAGCGGGCACCTTCACCTCACCTAAAATAGTAGCACAACCTAACCATTGACCGAGACCACCTTTTTCAACTCGGCATGTAGAACCTCATAATTCGAGTTCTCCTCTGCTGCCCACCTTTTCATGGCAAATTCTCGATCTCCTTCTACTCCTTCCTTTCTCCCTCACGCAATCCTCAATTTGAATCTGGACATTAAACTCTAGCGCTTTCTTCAAGCCCTTGCATGTAGGGTTTCTGCACTTGGGGGAGGAGAATTAGGAGGTTCTAGGGGGGGGGGGAGGAGGATGATGAGGTAGAGGAGGAAGGAGAGGGGTTGATGGTTAGTGTTAGGGTTAGAGTTTGGGAGAGGACTCGGAGGAGGTGGGAGAGAGAGGAGAGGATGATGAAGGAGCAGGAGGAGAGGACAAGGATGAGGATCAAGATGCCGAGGGTGGCAGCGAGGGAGGAGTAATTGCAGCAATAGGAGAAGGAGGTGGGATTGCTAGGGTAAAGGTTTTGGCGCTTGGATTTTGAGATAGGGAGAGAGGATGAGGAGGAGGAAGAAGGGGACATTATGACAGAGGAGAAATGATGACGCCCTTTAGCGGATGAAGAGGGGTAAAATGGAGAACATGGGTAAAATAAAACTTTTAGGGCCTGTACACAAAAAAGGGGGCTGGGCTATATGACGTTTTCATTTTTAGGGACTTCACACAAAATTTTCATTACTAAAAGGAGATTTTTTAAATTAACCATTTTAAAATATAATTAGCAGAATCTACCGTTTTCCTAAATAATGAGCAAAATCGACCTTTTTTTTACAACTCATCAAGGCTGGTCAAAAAAAGGTCGATTAAAAAAAAACTTTAAAATACACAGGACTAATAGTCCCATGTAATTAGCAATTATAAATTATGAAACTGATTAAGCTCAGAATATACATAGGACTATTAGCCCTGTGTATTCATTCCAAAACCCAGTTTTTTAATCGCAACCACCGTTACCCCTCTTCCAAATCTCCTCCCTCCACTTCTCCTCAATCTCTTCCAGGTCGAAGGTTGAGTGTCGAAGGAGCCTCGAGCGAGAGGGCGATGGTCGAAGGGACCTCGAGGGTAGTGGTCGAGGGAGCCTCGACGGCGAGGGTCGAGGGCGATGACAGTGGTCGAGGGCGACCTCGATGGTGGTGGTTGAGGGTGGCCTCGAGGGTAGTGGTCGAGGGAGCCTCAAGGGCAAGGTTTGAGGGCGAGGGCGGTGATCGAGAGCAGCCTCAAGGGCGAGGGTAGTGGTCGAGGGCGATCTCAAGGGCAGCGGGAGCCTCGAGGTCGAGGGTCGAGGGCGAATCGGATGAGAGAGAGGAGAGAGATGAAGAAATTCGGAGGAGAGAGCGCAAAGTTAAATTTTTTAATTAACGTTGCTAATTATACGAGACTAGTAGTCCCGTGTATTTTGAAGATGATTTTTTTTAAACCGACCTCTTTTTTTGCCGGCCTTGATGACCTGGTAAAAAAGAGGCCAATTTTGCATATTATTTAGGAAAATGGTCGATTTTGCTGATTATGTTTTAAAAACCGTTTTTTAAGCCTACAACTTCTGTGCTCCATAGAGATTAGTTAGAGCAATGATGGCATGTTCGTAAATAAATTCCTTAAAAATAGCTCTCACAATTCTAGGTAGATAGATTTGACGGTTATGAGGTGTTCCACACCCAAAATTGTAATTAACTATGGGTAAAAAGGTTATTTTAGGAAATATAATTTATGGAAGAAACATAATTTATCATTAATTAGAATTCTTTAATTAACTATTAAAACCGAAGCTTTTCTCCGCACTTTCCATTATAAGAAACCGGTCAGACCCCAAAAAATCTCGTGAAGAGAAAGAGAACGTCATGAAAGGTACCTCTTATTTTTCCTTTTTTAAAAAATTTAATTATATAGTATGGTGTAGTTGTTAAGCCCTTAAATTTCTCATTCTTCAAATCAGTAATCATTCGTTTTTCCATATAGAGATAGATTTTTTTTGGAAATAGACTGTCAGGTGTGAGGAGGGTTCAATTGGTTTCTAATTAACCCCATTCGTGAGATTGAGAAGTAAATTTGATTAAATGGAAAAAAATTGCAAACCGTGCAGGACATATATTTTCTATCAGTATGCAAAAATAAGAGAAACTACAAGTAAAGAAATTCAATTGGTTCTTTTCTTTTTTTTCTCTTTTTTTTTCTTTTGTGCGGGTGGAACTGAGACGTATGATTGAGAAAGAGATTTTTGAAAGACTAAAATACCCTTTCTTATTTTAGCCAATTTGTTATTTTTGTCAATTTAAAAATTAGAAAAAACCCTATTTTTGGAGCACGGAAGGAAACCTCTTTTTTTAATTCTCCTTATCAAAACAGTTATTACTAGATACGCACTTGCAAAAGTCTACGTGTTCTTTTTTACTGTAACTTTTTTACAGAATACAGAACCCAATCTCCATCAAAATCCCAAATCCCCAGAGCCGCCTCCTCTCTCAAAAACCCTAAATTGCTAAATCTCAAAAACCCTAGAAACCAAATCGTGTCAACTGGATGGGCGAAGGGCGATCTCTTGCGAGCGTCGCCACATCATTCCGCTCAAATACTGGGTTCCCTGTTCATCCTCGATGCCCAGAGCTCCTCCGTGAATTCGCCGGCGAACCATCGTCTCCATGAAGGTAATTGGAGTATAGTAAGTTTCTGAGAACCATTTAGTTAATCAACTCAAGAAAAAAAAATATCAACATTCCTTTTGTTAGAGGTGTAGTAGAACTCACTCACTTCTAAAGCAAATGTGTAACACATCACATTGTCTCCATGTTGCCTAACTTAGCACTAGCTGAGTACCAACCGGATACTCATAAGTCCCCGCATCGCCCCTTTGTCTTTATGCAATTACTGAGTAGACTAGTCCCGGGCATACGAGGCAATGTTGATGTTACCAAATATGTCTTGTAACCATAAAGATGGAGTAGCTCTGATACCATTGGTAACTCACCCCTAAAAGCAAGGAAGCAGGGGGTTAAGAAGAGAAAATCTAATATGGGTGAGTTCTCCTGTGTCCCTTAGAAGTGGTATCACAGCTAACCCCACCTATCGGTTGCAATTTAGCGGCATGGGTGGTGACGCTGTTATTTCAGTGTTCACCCGGGACTAGTTTAGCAAAGCCAAAGGGGTGATGCTGGGATTGCAGTGTTCACCCGAGGCTAGATTAGTGCAAAGACAGCCCGCACGGGCGCCGCGATCAGAAGCATTATGGTATGTTAGGTTCCATTAAGCCCCATATTGGTTATATGGGTAACTTGATGTGGGTTTATAAAGGCTTTGGGTTTGCTCCCTCTACAAGCTAGCTTTTAGGGGTGAGTTCTTCTGGGTTCCTTAACAAGCTACATTGACTTTCCACTTAGTTATTCTGGTGCTAAATTTTACCGCAAAATATTTGAGGAAAAAGAATTGAATTTATGTTGCATCTTTAGTAGAAATTTATGAGGGGAAGAAGTGTGGCGAATTTGTGAGGTTTGTTAGGTTCAATAATGCGCTCTTCTAGTTGTATCAAAGAATTTACTACGAAGATGGAGAATTGACCTGTTAGGCACTTAGACTCGATCATTTGATAGGGCTAACATGTATAACCAAGGATGCATTAACAAGAGGTCTAGGGGAAATGTCGGATGGAAGAGGAGGAGAGTTGGAAGTTATGCATGGGATACTTTGATATCTTGGTTTGTGGGAGCAGATTTCCTTGTAATGATGATCCAATTTCTTCAGTTGTTGATTCAGATGTGTGGTGGGCAGATTGTTCACATCTGAGAAACCTGAAAACTCACTAAAATTGCTAGGATCGACCTCTGCACGTTTCACGATAATATCGATGGCCTCACAGCTCCTTGGCTCTTTTTTGGTATGTTGTTTTCATCCTTTTATTTGAACAGTTGTCAGCATGGGTATGTATGTTTTGATCTTTCATTATTTTTAGCTACTGAACATAATCATAGGCATGTTAATCTTGATTTGTTTTATGAGACTAAAAGGTTGCATAGGACTTGTAAGTCAATGATCAAAGTTGGCAGGACTGCAATTCTGACTTGATAGCGAGTGGATTAACCAGACGTCAAAAAAAAAAAAAAAAAAAACTTAGTTTGCTGTATTAAAAATATCATTGTCATCATAACCATCAACAACCTCTAATTCTTTCGCCAATCACCATCAAAACTATATCGCGACAAGTCAAAAATGATGATGATGATGATGGTAATAATAGTTATAATAGTAAAGAAATGCTAATTCTTATGGTAGATTATTCTCAATCTTATACTAGATGCAAATTCTTTCCAGGAAAGCGGTGAGCAGGAGAACGCATCACTTCCATTTGTCCTTTTTCTCATTAGAACAATTGAGGGCAGCGGTGTAAGTCTGACGTGTAGGTTTGTTTGAGACAAGGACAAGTATCAGACTAAAGCAGGTTGAGTCGATAGCATAGATGCAAATTACACAATTTGGGTTGGTTGTGACTTGTGAAGTCTTACTCAAGCCCAATCTGACATAGTGGAGAATAAATAACTTAAATACCATAGGATGAAAAAATTATCAACAAATACTCATTTACAAGTCTTTTAACCCTTGATTTTGATGAATACACCGGATGTTTGGTTCTAGTTATTGACCAAGTTCCTTGTTATTAATGTTGATTGCAATGTTGATTGAGAATAAGCAAGAGATTATTAAAGTAACAGGAAAATGACATAGATATGAAAAAGAAGAGTCCCAAAATTCCTCTCGATAAAATTTAGGATTTTGGTGATGTGCATGATTTGATACTGCAAAGCTCATCGAAAAAGTTCAACAATGTCACAGAAAGCGCTTGGCGCCTAAGTGGTTGCCTAGCCGGGGCCTAGGCGGATTCCATATTTTTCATTTAACTGGAGGTGAAGGATATTTTGATAAAGGTTGAGGAGGTGATAGAATTCGGTGGAGGAGACCAGGGAGGTTAGAGTACGGGGACGTCGGGGAGGCATCATCAGAGGAAATCAGACCACGACCAAAGGTTTGCAGTCCGCATGACAGCCCATGCTCCCCTAGGTACTCCCAAGACCAAGGCGGGCAGCCAAAATACTGCCTGAGCCAAAGTACCGCCTTTGAAAACTATGGAATAATTATTGTGGTGTTATCGGGGATAGTCGGCCAATGTTGCGAGATCCATCAAGACTCAATGGAATTGTGGGGACCTGCTGGAGTTATTGAGGTAGAGAGAGAAAGTACGGCAAATGATTGCAAAAAATGTATGACTTCATGTTAAGAAGGATATGCTACCTAAGTGTTACTGGATTCACAAAAGAGTGTAGCATTAGATGTACTGCTAAGGTTTGTTAAATAGGAGAGAGTTCACTGAGATGTGGAAAATCAAGTGAGATCAGTGTTATTGTCTTGCTGGAATAGTGAAAGGTGTTGAAAATCTAGAGGATGCCTAAATGGTACTGTTGATATCGAAGTTGAGCAAAATCTCAATCCAAGAGTTTGGAAGTGAAATAGTTAGAGTAGATTGGATGATCTTCTGTAATCGTTATTTCATATTAAAGGTTAATCATGTGCTAGCGGTCATCAAGTTTGGATAAATACCAACACTACATACAAATATATGTATATAGAGATGTTTTTAAGGAGTTCTTGATATTCCCAGGGTGTAACTAACTTAGTAATTGTGACCTACCCAAAGTTATGATATGAATTAAATTTGATAATCACCTATGCTTATCTTATTCAACTTATTTTGCGAGTTCTATAAGCAAAAAAAGTCCATGTATTCTGAAAGCCATTTGCCTATGCATGCATCAGTTAGTTGCAAGTTTGAGAGAAGTTAAAGAGTGGGGGGCAAATTGGGTGACTGGGTAACGAGGGTAAAGGGGTAACTACACCAGGAAGAGAGATGAAGTAGCAGCTTGGCCTGCAAAGGGTGGGGAAGAGGGTTTTCTTTTTTAAGGGGGGGGGGGGGGGGGGGGTTGTTCGGCCACCAAACAGAAACGGTGGAAAGGCAGGCTTGAGAGAGGAGAGTGGAGCATGAGGGCAGGAGGGAAGGGAAGAGACTCAGAGGAATGGGGAAATGGCTTGGGATTGAGGGGAGGGGAGATCAAGTGAAAGGGCAGAAAAAGGAAGAAGCAGAGGGACAATGAAGTAGCATTAGGATTTTAGTTGTGGAAACATAAGTGATATGAAATCATGTTATATGGGAAAAGTGGGAGAGTGGGACCAAAATAGTAAGGCTGAAATACATCGTCAAGTTTTATTTGTAAAAAGACAAATGAGGCACAACTACTTCATCTTCCAATGTGGTACCCAGCAAACTACTCTCATATAGTAACTTGTCTAATACTGGGTAAATTTTCTCCATCTTTTAATCTATTCGTTTTATGTGTTAAATGAACTAATTACCAAAAAAACTTTATGCCAATCGCTTCTTGGTCATTAACATGTTCACTCTATGGAGAAAGAACTTTTGCAATAAGGACAGCCTCAGTAGATAAGTAAATTTCTGGCTTATGGAAGTTAATGTATCACTGATCCATTCTTTTAAGCTGCGCTGAGAAGTAAAGATTTCCATCCGTTCCGTTCTCTGCTCTTATGTTTCCTTAACTATGATCCTACTTTCAGATGAAATTTCATGATGCAGCTTGTCAAGGATTTACTTGTTGTGGATACACTAACACATTGGTCGCTCATTACATTGACAACGGTTAACTAGGGGAGATCTGCTTATGATATTGTGCATGTGCAATGAGGGTTTGAGTTGGGGAGGTCCTCTAGAAGATTTCTCTTGGGTGGGTTTTTAAACCTAACATGTCATGTAAATGTTCTAAAAAAACTGAACTGTTGCAGGATATCTTTTCCAAAAACGTGGGGATCATTTGGAAGACTACCTATTTTGTGAAATTTAGATATGTTGCTTGGCAAAAGACTAGTGTTTTATTGATCACATACTCTCTTGATGCTATATCCATGTTCTTGCCTGCATATATTGTCTCTGTTAACTCAAGGTTCATGATAATAAGTTCTTAGTCTCGGTTGTTCACCTGTTGTCATTTTGGATTTTTTATTGTCTTTCATTGTTAGTGCTTCAGGGTTTAGCAATTGGACTACCATCCGCGGATCATTGCATGCAAGAAACCTGGAAGTAAGCTATCGGTTTTAAGTGGGCAGATACTGCAAACAAGGTGAGATATGTTTCCCATGGTCACATTTTAGTTTAAGTTTGGATTTGGCTGGTTAATTTCTACTCCTTTTTTCTTGATGCAGGTTGTATAAGGCGCAAGAAACAAGAGGTACAGAGATGTTTAAACTTGTGTAACTGACGGTGAATCCTCTGTCCATTTTGAGATGGAAATGAAGGTACTCGGACTGAATAAGTGAACATTGACATCTCATTCAGTGTTTTGGATTTCCAAGGTCAAAATACTTGTTTAGTGCAGCTATTGAGAGATTGAAGTGTGTACTTTATTGCATATGCTGAAAACCCAATAACCAGAGAGCCATGATTGCTTATTTTCAGGAGGTGAATGGTACAATTTGACTGCATCAAGCTGAATAAACTGCCTCCGAAATCATTTTATCTCGCATGCAAGCGGTCAATGACTGTTCATTACTCTTTTCCTTTCCATTTGCCATGAAGAGAGATAAGATGCTAAAATATGCCCTTATTTCTTGTTTCTATGCTAACCTGCACCATGCAGGTCTATGCATTTGCTTAGTTCTCTCGCTTTGTCTTAAAATAGCAACATAATTATACCTGCGGCCTAGATTTACTTCTCAAAAGAGAAAAAAAAAATTATTTTTCAAAATGATCGCTGGAAACTTGCTAGATATCATGCAAGACATGCATTCTATTCACTTCAGATAAAAGCAAACTTATATTCTCAAAGAAATGCCTGTTGCTTCAGTTACATCCAGTACAGAAAGATTACTGAAGTTATTACTTTTTGAGAAACTATCACATATTGCTTATTTTGTTCTTACTTCTTAAGTGGTGTTACCTCATATTTTACTTTTTAATACATTTTGATGGATCTCTTATGGAAAATAATTTTTCAGCTCCTAATTTCTGTTTACTTTGGCAGATCAAGTAAAGATGGAGAACCAGACACTACTCCAGCTTTTTGTGATGAATCAAGCAGCAGACATCCCAAGAAAGCTAGGTGTAGCTAGCAGAGAAGAGTGATTTTGACCTAAACAGCATCTATGATTCTAATTTATGGGGAGGAGACATGAGACCTCTCAAAAGAAGAGTTAAAAGACAAAGCAAGTTTGAGACTCTCTCTGATTTTTACATTCCACATGGATTTACCTAACTCTAATTTGTATATTTCATTTATTCTGTTTATATTCTATTTTGGTCATTATTTTTTCTGCTCCTGTTAGCAATAATATTATTTTCATTTTTGTAAGCATTTTAATTAGCCTGACATTTCCCCTTAGCTCCTTGATGCTTTCTAAAGCTTTTCTTTTTGTCCTACTTTTTTTTTAGATTAATCCTTTAGCTGTACATATACCCATGTCTTGTTAGTGTCTAGTTCATCATTTAGCGCTTTCTTTGGTCACTGCCGTCTCATAATTTTTTGTTTCTCGGAATTAGTGTTAATCTTGAAATTTCTTTTTATAGTTTTATAGGAGGAAACACTATCGCTTGCATCTGAGACAAAGTCGGAAGTACTTGTATGCAGGAAGAGAAGTAAACATGAAGTTCTAACCCCTACCATAGTCCAATCCAAATACTCAGATGGTAAATTTATCCAACAATTTCTTCAAGCTTATATGAATTATCACTATGGGGATCATCGCATCAGTGTCATAGATTCTCTTTTTTTGCTCCAAAATTTCATCATTGTACCTTTATTAACTATTTATGGAACACATCCGTTGTTTATTTCAAAAGAACCCTAAACCCTGGAGTTGAGAGCATCCTTAATTTGTTTTCTGTTGTGGGCTTGTTTCAACTTGTTTAGTTGTAAGCAAGGCTATCTTGTTAGTTATTATTGTGTAGGAATGTGATGATTTTTGTCTCTTGCATCTATATGAGAATATATCTTTCCTATTTGTGCCAGAAAGTCTAGAGTTTGATTCCATTATATACTTTTGCTTCTTAATAAGATTGAGATCCCTTGCACTTTTTTTTTGTAGCATACATTCTTTTGTGCTGATTCATGATGAACTTTTGTAGTGTCAAGTGGCAACATAATTATTTCTTGAATCTGATTCTGGTGGTCTACGCCAGTAAGCTGCTCATTGTCTCTGCTCTTTCTCATCTCTATGTCTGTTTTCTTATGTTCTGTCGTCACTTAAATACCTTGTATATACATTTTGTTGACTTTGCTCTACACTTAGTGTATAGGTTTTGTTTTCTAGAGTTCTAACTACACCACATACTATGCTAAGCAGGGAACCATTGGAGCAAGCACCAAAACACATTCAGCTAGTGCTGTTGGTCGAGACAAAAGGTTAGCAGACACAACGACCACTTTTTCTGATTTTAATAGATTGAGATTTGTTAAGAAAGAGAACACAAGCATTTCTTCCAACAGAACAACCCTGTGCATAATGTCACTTTATCACAACAACCTCTTCACAATCTCCTCACCATTTAAACAACAGGGCCCATCAAATATCCCACTACCAATCTTAAAGTTGTTGTTTGCCTTAGTTCATTATTCTGTTTGCACTGATATTATAAATTTAATATCATTGTTCGCACTTATTGTTTGGGTTGTTTTATACATTGTTTGGGTTAATTTAAAATTATTAAAGGAACATGTATCACTTTCTCCTTTCTCCCTCTATAATTTTCTATACAGATCCTCTATCGGAATTTCTTTCCCCTGTACTTGAGTCCAACTGTGTCTGCTCTCTTCCAAAATATCAGCAAGCCTCTGCAATTTCGTGAAACATGCCCCTCAAATCTTATAGGACTCAAAATCTCAAAGACTCTTGATATGCAACAAGAATCACTACAGAGACCCGTACCAAATCTTGGCCAGGCCTCATCTTAGAGCATTGCTCTCTCAAATTCAACTAAGAAGGCAAACAATAGTGGAATAAGTCCAATAGAGAGTCCCTTTATAATATCATATAGGAGGAAGGAAAACATATGTGTCCCAACACATTTAAAGTTGATGATTGCACTGATACAATAACATTATTGCATTGATGCAATATTCTGATTGTACCGAAATATTATGACTGAACTAATATTTTGATTGCATTGATATTGCATATTGATTGTATGATTTAGAATTAATAATAAAATAAATGTCATGTTCTTGCTTATACCGTACATGAGTTTCCGTGGAGGAACCTCTGTAGGAATCCGGTGGGACCAGCGTGTCATGTTCTCATGAGTGCCATAAATCTGGTGGGACCAGCGTGTGAGGCTATGAAGGTGCACACTGGCCCCATGGCGAGCGGAGAAAAAAAAAATCTAGTGCATGGCACTCTCATCACATGAGTACCATGAGTCATTGGGATGCACATGAAGCTTTTGCTTTGCCCCTCGGTGTTTCCTTACTAGGGGAAACTGTTGCACCATTGAACTAACTGTGTTGAATTATTAATGACAAAAATAAGCCATCGCTTTCACTTGTGATTGTGTGACCTATTTCTTCTCCCCTTTCTACTCCCTTGTGTCTCTTTTGTGCTTCCTTCTCACCTACTTTCCTCCAATTTCAACTCAAGTTGCAACGTCTCTTGAGGTTTTAACTTGTTTTCAATAGTGGTGGGTAGTCGATTTTTCTTTTGAAGTTTAGCACATCGAGTACTCATGGAAGAATTAAATTGCATGTTTAATATGAAAATGATCAGACAAAAATCAACTTGTTTTCAATAGTGGTTGGTAGTTCATTTTTCTTTTGAAGCTTAGTTGATTTTTCTTTTGAAAACTGCTTGGCTCTTTTGCTTCTCACAGTTTCCTCCTTCTATTGGATGGAAAAAAGAATAGTCTAAGATGATTGATAACATACATTTTGTTTCCATGAGGTTTATTAAAAAATGATAAAAGATAAAAATATCTTCTAAGATTGAGCATCGTGAGTAATTATGAAAAAATAAATTTTATCCACAAAAATGACAGGCACTTGTAGCGTCGGTAGGGCACTTGCTTATCTTGGAAAAGGATATAGGTTTGAGACTGGGTTAACTAATGTATATAGAGAAAATGTTTTTCCAACTTTTTACATCAAAAAATTTGCATTATTGTCACTATTTTATTTCATTATCAGGGAGGACTAGAGAATAATCATTGTCTATGTTTTATACCCATTTTGGGTGGGTGAATATTTCTTTTACCATCCGAAAATACCAACAGTAAAGTGATTTTGTCTCAAAATCCTTGAGGGCCAAGTCAAATTACAATATTAAATGACCCAAAAAAATGCTCATCTTGGAAAAGGATATAGATTCAATCATTCAAGACTAGTTACTAACATATTTAAGGAAAATGTTTTTCACCTTTTTACATCAAAAATAGAAATAACTAAAATGTTTTGCATTTATCTCATCACCATTTCATTACATTTTTGGGGAGGACCAGAGAATGGTCAGTGTCTATCTTGTGTACCCATTTTTGGTGGGTAAG